>JAUTBQ010146936.1:0-14730 GCA_032361185.1 Lepetodrilus ovalis | reverse complement strand
AAATATTTGTATTGTGTGGGTGTGTGTATGTGTGTGTGCGTGCGTGCGTGCGTGTGTGTGAGAGAGAGATAGATAGATAGATAGAGAGAGAGAGATGTGTGTGTGTGTGTGTTTATGTTTATGTGGAATGTGCAGTATGTGTGTGTGTGTGTGTGTGTGTGTTTATGTTTATGTGGAACGTGCAGTGTGTGTGTGTGTGTGTGTGTGTGTGTGTGTGTGTGTGTGTGTGTGTGTGAGCACTCTGTCGCTACATATAAATGGAACTGTTCTCCAAATCTGAGCCCCCAGTTAAAGTAAGATATACATGCATGGGTATGTCAGATCCTATACACAAGAAAAGATAAAGCAGCGAGTGACTATAATACCAGTATGCACCAATTGGCCATCTAGCATCGCCAGCTATCCATATTCAGTAAAGTCTAGCACAAGCTCATTATTCGTGTTATTCCTGACATACTAGTTTCGTCTTCAGCTTTTGTATGCATGCACTAATCGAGTTCTAGAATTACAGCGAACTGAAGACTTACAAATATCATTATCCGAGACGTAATCAGATTAACAGAAACCTGGGAAACGTGCCTGCTATTTTCACACGTCCCTAACCATGAATCTGTATCATATAAACGAGTGTTCAACTACGCAAACTGACGAATTCCTTAAACCCCCGGGATAATTCGATCAGAAGAAGAAAAAAGCTGGTAACATATGATTAGAGTATCTAGTCATTTTCAGGTTTCCTACGCGGTAATGATCTAACATGGCGTCGCGCGAAGAAGGCAAATTATTGTCAAAATAGATTTAATGAGATGTTTACGCAATCCTAAAATCTCAGGGAAATGGTAGGAATTTCTGAAGTTATGAGCAACTCGAGACAGTAATTTTGTCCCGAGCTTCGCCTGAGGCTTGTGAATTCTGATAACCAATAATAGGATTAATTATTACTTAATGACAAACGAGATAATACCCTTGAAAATTATAACCGTCGCGCTATCTCACTGTGCGAAAAGCCTCATTAGATATTTAAAAAACACCTTGTTAAGACGTATTTGTTTTACATCAATGATAATTTAATACTACATTTGGTTTCAAGGACGCTACCTTATGATTACATTCCAAAATGTAATAATAACGCCTAAAGATGTAATGATAAAGCCTAATGATGTAATGATAACGTCTAAAGATGTAATGATAAAGCCTAGAGATGTAACGATAAAACCTAAATATGTAATGATAAAGTCTAAAGATGTAATGATAAATCCTAAATATGTAGTGATAAATCCTAAATATGTAATACTAAAGCATAAAGATGTAATGATAAAGTATAAAGATGCAACAATAAAACTTAAGAAACACACAACCGAATAGCACATTATGACATAAGAAATTAAGAATGTCATGGAATCTTCTTTGATGTTATTGCGAACATCACCCAATTACTATATATGAACTTTAAGAAGAGTGTTGAGTTTAAGCAAGGATATTGATATATTTGTTTTCAGGGATGCTAATTATATTAGTTTAATTATATATACTGAAAAAGGTCATATGGCTTCAAATGGGTCGAGCTGTATACGACTTTACTTGCAACTGCTCATTGCATACCTGTGATTAAATTTGATCTTGTGATATTGCAGAAAGAAACACATTCCGGTGCTTGATCTTACACAAAACACATTACACAAACTTCATAATGTGCTTGCTGACTATATGGAATGTTTGAAAGAAACTTTTATTTTATGTAACACCTTTGTAACCATCATCAGAAATGTATAAATACGGCAGTTCTGTTATGTCATAAAACTACTCAACGTACAAAAGAGTGGACTGTTATAATGTCAACACGAGAATCGAAAGGTTAATTGAATAATTCAGAAAATCTTGCGCTAGTAATCGATATATTCAGAGGACATTTGAAACGCTGGCAGTCATTTTTCTTCAGAGACATTAGTGCTGATTAGATCTGGAGTTAGGACAACGTATCCAGGTCTGTGTATAATACGACTGATGTAGTGCAGGTATCATCCTCACAGGAAGAACAAGTGCATGATGGGTAGGTAACACACATAACAATAAAAATTAATAACAAAGAACAACATCTGTATTGTACAGCTATAACAGAAAGACGACGTATATGTGTTTTGCAATAGATGAGGGGCCATCATAGTATTCTATCTCGCATTTGACACATTTAGGAACATATTATGGACAATGTCAACGTACAACCAAACGTAAATTGTGTATTTTGTATCAAAGACTAGAGAGCCATCATGCTTGTATATCTAACTGTAAAACTTTGTTAAGGACTATGTAAGTTTTACAGTTAGATATACAAGCATGATGGCTATCTAGTCTTTTATACCAAATACAAAACTTTCTCACCAAATAACGCTCTCAAAATTGCGAGCGATTTAACCCTCTCAACGCTGGAGGCAACCAGATGTGATAAAAGAACAGTGCCTGTGACAGAGAGAGAGCGTTGTGGCCTTAAAAAAAGGTGAGATTTTAAAGGGAAATCTTTTTCAGTTTAATTCAGAATATGATTGCAATAGAAATAATGTATTTTCTCTCGGTGTGACTTTGGTCATGTAGTTCAGCGATGTACGTATGGAATAGCAGTGGCACTGAATGGCCAGTTGTCAAGCAGATAGGTTTAACTTTCCTCCAGCTGCGGGGTACTAATGATGCCACATATAGCAGTGGGAAAACTAATTAGCTCACATAAGTCGTTATTTAGCACTGTATAATAATAAATGCCATTATTCGCGTTTTAACATCGAAATTATCTCAGCTGTTAGTGAGACCATCGTTATTCCTGTTGACTGCGTGTGGATTTTTGTAGTTTGTAGGCCTACCTTCATTAGTTTGAAATTATTCATCACTTAAACGGATGTAATTTTGGAGAAAATTTATGATTAATGAAATATACTCGTTCACTCTGAAAACTAACAAAGAATCCGATCCTGCAAATCAAGTTAAGTAATATTACGTTCCTCGGCAAGGGACGCCATCTTGAATTTGTGTGAAACCCTCGAACCCAATCATTCCGCAATGAAGTCATGGCGAAGAACACATATAATGAAGCTTTCAACACTGTCCTCTTCGTTTACAACCCTACTCCTATTTCAGACATTTAAGTGGTCTCCAGATATATAGCTCGAGCACTTCAGTCCACCGGAGCTGCAAGAGAGAAGGGAACTGCTCGTGAAGTCCGCAAATAAACGAAGAAGGGTATTGAAAGCTTGCACAAATCCAAAGTGATGGGATTGGTGTAATCTAATCACGAGGTACTCTCTAAGATGGGAATCAGACTTTCATTCCGAGCTTGTTGGCCGACACGAGTCTCTTGTGGGAACTGTCGTCTGCTCGGAAAGGATGGATGCTGAAACTAGCTCTTACCGCGTTACTCGTAATTCCGGCCGTCTCGAGTGGGGACCGCTAGTAATACCGTTAGCATTGATTCAACTGAGAATTGCCGATTGAACAAGCTTATTAAGATAATTGACACGGAAAATGACGGACAGAGAATATCCTGATATTAGAAAATTGATGTTTGTAAATTCCATTTCTCCTCTGACCCTCTTCCAAGCAGACTCGGCCCCTAGACATTAACCAATAATTCTGTGTCGATTGAAATTTACATCTTCTTTGCAAGGTTTGAATCTAAAGGTCTGCCTCATTGTGTATAGCGTTAACGGAGTTAGCAGGTTCCTCGGTCGCTCTGGCGGAAAGAAGAATGATTGAAGGATTTAGGAAAGGGCGATCGTTCTCAATAACAGTCACTTTAATTGAAGTGATCCCGGCGATTCCGTGTCTTACCTAATTACAAGTCGCGGAGCATAGGAGAGACACAGAATGATTATACTTCTTAATAGGGGCTCGGATAAGGAGAATAATTCGAATCTCTGAAACCCATCTGGTGCACCGGGAGACAAACAAAGTTCCGTGCTCCTCAGCTAGTCGGTGCCGCTACAGCGAGTGAATTCTCTTTTAAAGAGAAGAACGACAAGCTTATTTTAATTTCAACTTGAAATTTGATATTTTCAAGTGGAGGGACTCGACTTGAGATAGTTGACATATGGCACGATTCGGGGATCGGATGAGGGGGGTTTAATGAAAGGTTTGCTAATTAGAACACATCGATGATTCTTAGCATACAGACTTTTCTTTGAGCAGTTTATAAACCTAGGAACTGTATCGCGGGCCTGCGAGACCTGGGAACACAATGGCAACGTTCATACAATCTGATTGGTAGCGGTCTTCAAATGTATTGACACATTGGGAAATACTTGTTGGTGTATTACAGTGTTATACACCTTCACTCTGCACTGTACGCGTAGTCTGTGGACTAAAAGGCAATAGTATCATTGACTGAACAGACTAAATACCACGGATGATTCGTTTGTACTACCCTCCTAAACAAGAGAGAGTTATACATACACGGCAAGGCGACCGTGGTATCAGGGTGGACAGTGTAGAGTTATATAGACAGTTGTAATACAACACTATTTCATTTTACACTAAGTAACAAGAAATAGTAAGAACATATACTATCCATCATGGACCACAAGACCCAGTTATTTTCATCGTGCATCTAGACCTCTGGTAATAACTCATCTTCTAGCTTTATTCTATACTCAGCATCGCAATACGGAAATTCAAACCAAGCAAGACCCATAGGCCAAAGGTCGTCTGTAGAATAGCAATTTGTTTAAATAGCAAATAATGTTCATAGGAAGGAATGGTAAAACCAGTGATGAAATCACCATAACGAACGCAACGACCGCATGCAATGTTTTCACTAGGTCGACGATAACCATCACATAACTGTAGAAGCTCATTATCCACCGAGAGTGCGTCTACATGGGAACATACAGAGAACATACAGAGAACATAGAACTGGTAGAACAGAGCTCATTTACTGCTACGTTTTGTAGCAGCAGGTGTATAAATAATCGTAAGATTTAACGATATGTGTAGGCTTCCTTCCCATTGGTTGATGCTTCGCATGACGTCACAGTTTATGTACCTTTTCACTATGTTCACTAAGCCATATTTACAAAATAGATATATGGTTGGTTTTTTTTGATAGAAAGACCTGCATTGAATACATCTACAGTACAAGTAATGGAACTGCTCCTTTGGATAACTTATCTATTGTTGGAGTAACTCCTTCGAAACAAGATCTCACAGACAGACGATGCTAGTTTCCAAAGCAATAATACCACAGATATTTATGGTTGTTTTGTACTAGTTCATAGCTACAACTGCAATGTAAATTCACTTGATATACATAACATCTTTTTGTACTTTCAAACACATTTTCACCGTTGTATGCTAGACAACATTCCATTCTAACTCTACAATATAGTAGTTTGCCAGTTATAACTGATGGTAAACAACCTGAATATGGTCGTATTTCCTCATTACCGGTATATTCATTTAATGGGACATAGCCCAAAGTGATACGACTAAAATATAAAATGCCATGATTGCGTTCGTTCACAGATCAGGTGATGGATCAAAGACAAGATAGTTAATGCTTTGTAACCTGAAGTCATATAAAATATCAAATTTGTGGTAACTATCGAGTATTGGTGAACAATTGCATTGTTATCATTACTAATATTAGCGATACATGTACACTATTTTGAGATGGTCTTACCACTTTAAGAAACAGATTCGCGGAAGTTTCGAAATAATAATGTTCAATAATCATGATTATGGATTATTGGTAGCTTTCTTTTTGTCCTACAGAAAGGTATTATTTAATTGTGCCACTTTTTAAAACACTGAAAATAGTTTTCATCATAGTATTAGCTTTAAAAGCAATACTAATATACCACTGAATATGCCGGTAAAGAGCTCTTCTTAACATTTACCTTTCTTGAGCAAATATAATAATAATAATAACAACAACAACAACAACAACAACAACAACAACAACAACAACAATAATAATAATAATAATAATAATAATAATAATAATAATAGTGCATCTATAATGCGCTGGACGCAATCCATGCGGAATAAACACATGCTCGAAGCGTAGACAAAGACAGTCAATTTTCAAATGGTATTACTTTGGCTTATGATCATCAAATTGAACAACGTTTTCACTCTACCCATTGCTGTACACGCGCCTTATTAAAAAAAAATACGAAACTCACCAATACTCCCGGGGGGACTGTTAGTGAATATACGACCGGTAGGTGGCGTTCAAGAGAATGTTACTGCGGCGGCCATGACGGAAGACACGTGGAATGAAGGAGAAGAAGCATGTTCATTATGGCCAGCTGTTGTATGTCAAAGCAACGCGGATCTTTGCCTAACATTGTTATTTCCCAATTGACCGTCCATCAGAAAATAAATAAGCATTCTAATAAGCAACGACTGAACGAGGCGAGTGGAGTAACGCGGTTAGTAATAATAATGACGGAGACGTAATCTGGCACGCTGTCACTCCCGAAACGATGCCTCGTCGATTTTGATCCGAGACTTGATTCCGATACTTCCCTATTCATAACGACTGCTGCTATGCATGTTTCAGATCACTGTAATTACTTATGCTGAGAATGGTGGTAATTCTGTAATGGCTGATTTGTCAAGACGATGCGCAGAACTTACGTTTTACCAAAATAGAATGACTTTCAACAAGAGTACATCTTTGTGTAATAGATATTAACTTCCACACAAAATATACCAAGTTTCTACTCTTCCCTTTTGGCGGGAGGGGATGGTTGTGCGGGGTGCGGTAGTTGAAAAACATATTTTCTTGAGCCTTTTTTCCACATGTATGGTTGTGCACGCCACCAAGTAAAATATTAAATGAAAGGCGCACCTTATCACACGATACTATACCTGCGTCAATAATGCAGCCGTATTTAATAAGGTACTGTTGTTAATTACTTATTTGCACTATAATATCAACAGTGAGTAAAATGTTAAATGTAATGTTTAATTGAATACGAATAGACAGGCGCACCTACCTATCACGCGTTATATACCTGCGTCAATTATGACAGTAATGCTCCACCTCAACCACCTCGACCACAACCTTTCTGACGTGGCATGCAATTTTCTTTTATAAATTTGTTTACAGAAGCCTGGCTTGTACATAGTTATGTCATTATAAACAAAAACAAGAGAAATAAAGTTAATGGAACAATAATGATGGTGACGAATGTGTCAGTGAGGGAAAGGATACGGAAGATAACTAGTCTATGCATGGTGAGACGAGCATGCCTCACGAAATAGAGTCCACTATTCTGCAACTTGCGGTGATAACTTTCATTTTCATCCCAATTTCAGATCAGACATTCATAAACTTTCTGGCTGTGAATCAACAGCAGTGCTTATTATGCTTGATTGCGGGAGCTACCAAATGGATTATCTTTGTTGGAATATTAGTAAGGTCATTATTAAACTCGCTGTACGAGTGGTCGTGATAGGAACTAACCCACACGGAGAATTAATCTGCCACCTTCCAGCAAGTTCCTTGTGATTAGAAAAGGGTCCACTGGACCCGACTTGCGTCAGAGAATCAAACATATTTGCCAGACGTGTTTCCAGTCGCGAACCCTAAGAACCTCAATGTTAGTGCTAGACAGGCGTGGTCTGAACAGAAATTACTTCCCTTTGCCAGATACGTCGGTCGATGGCGGTTGGGGTACTCAAACCGACGTATTTCAAGGGGAGGTAATTTCGAATGTGTCCCGGATGTAATAAATCGCGTGCTGCATGACGTTCAATGACTTAAAACATATGCATTGTAATATAACTACAAGAATCTTAGATTGTATAATTATCCATAATTAATATGCTTGTCTGCAATACAATTCTAATATTCACTATAAACTTGATGCAAAATACTGATTTTTTTTTTCATTTAAGAGGAATGTCCTAAATAATTTTCGCATTTCCCTTCAAGCGCTATTACTCCTGGAAGTCTTGTGAATCTCTGTTCTTATGCATTTCACCTGCCAGATCACGTGACCTTCATTAATATAGTCTTCTGGAGGAACTTACATATTATATGCATGACGTCAGAGATGAAACTCCAATTGTTTCATTACGATAATGTGTGATTAGGACGTTAGTAATGCAGAGTTAGTGCGGTGAGTGTACTTGAAATTGATAAAACTCAGAAATAATTTCCGGAAATTACGGAACGCTGCCGGAAATAGATAGATTTTATATCGTAGTATTAGTATACACAGAACTCGCCACACCCACACACCCCCCCCCCCCCCCAAAATCCCACCTAATCCCCAGCCACACCACCACCAATCCATCTCTATCGCGGAGACCATGTGTACGGGGAAATGTAACTCGACTACTATCTCGTAATACGTGGGGTAAACTTTTCTTGAAAGACGTTAAGTGTTAACGCACGTAGCAGGCAAATGTGTGGAAAACTAACCGGTATATGAATTCAGAATGGACAAATTGGATGCAAAAAGTCTGCAACAAATTGGCATTCACGTCACCGCGGAATCAGCCCGCATTCAGAAGCGATCGTATCAACTCGTTATCCTAATCGAAACTTTTCAGATGCATGAATTTAATTTTCCCCTTTTTGAAATCATTTTTTTCAGAAGGCTCTTAATTTTGAAAGCCCATTAATGAGATCTAGAAGATATTTCAGGAAGGATTTTGCGGAAAGCTTCGTAGGCTAATGAAGGTCGCGCAATCAGCTCCGATTGCAGGCAGACGATCGTATCGCGCCATTTTTGACAGAAGCTGAATCTCCTGTGATGAGAAGATTTGGATTTCTTTATTCCATTAACAATTTTACAGTAATAAGCCAGCAAATCGACCGACTGAACGCTTATCAGAGAATGTTTAATCTAATCAGACCAGAATGTCGCATAATTACGGTATGTGTTCCGCTGACCTCCAACACGACCCCTGATAGGCGGCTCCACACCCGTTCTTTGATAACGAACCTCCGTAATAACAGCTTTGCTTCTCATTATCTTCCGTATTGATATCGCCAATTACTAAAAATTTTCCCTTCATTTTCTACGTTCGATTTCCTTTCAAACAATCAAATTACAAGGGGGACGTTGCGTCAAAAGCGCAGCAATGGCGCCTAACCTGGGTTCCCCCAAACGGGTAATTATACGGCCAACTCTAGAAATGCAATTAATCGTAATTGAGTCGGTTGGGATATTTATTAGCCTCGGGCACTAGGTCCTATATTGGGGAAGTCTGCTTCTACATCGAGGACTTGACGAATTCCGAGTTATTGGCCCGAGGCTTGTATACTTGTACCACAATTTAGACCAAACTTAGGCGGCCATGACACTTGCTTGCGTACCATTTCCGTAGTGCTCTTTGCTTCGTTTTTTTTGGTGTTACTTCTGAATTTCGGCAGTTGTGTCGTAGCTGATTGAAATCGGAGTGTTTTATATATAATTGATATATATTTTCTCCGCGATATATACACACCACTCGGTGGAGATGGACAACATGCCGTACTTTCTGTTATACGTATCTTGTAATACCATCAAGGGAATACCAGTAGGCCAATTCATAGAGGTTCTTTTCGTGGTAAGCAAGTCGGTGACATGCTTCCACAGAGTCATATCATGATACACGATCTTCTTCGCTTAATATAAACCATTGTTATGATATGTATATAAACGGAAACATTACTACTCACTACTTGTCTAATGATGAAATCTTTTATCATTTTCTAGCATTGTATATATCATGACCCTACTTGTATGTATACTGACATATATTGACTTATTATGTCCTTGCTGAATACTATGTAGAATCATTTTCCATTTCCTTACATATTAATTGATGAATAATATTTCTTGCTTAGTTTCGGTGTTCATTATGAAAAGTAGTTCCATATTGAAGTTTAAAACGCCTATATAATGGGCAAACGAATTTATACCTGAGACTACTTAGGGTTATTATTTATTGATGTACTCATTCCCCAACACTCGATAGTTATTAAAGTGTTTATATATTATTTAAATAAAAGGAATGTAGTTTGCATTTATTACTCAAATATAGTTCTACGCGCTCATTCCACTATATTGATGATAACGAATGTAATACTAGTAACTAGCGGTCTGCAAATTGGCTTCTATTATACACACGAAAAGGGAGAACTGAAAACGTTCGGTCACTTTCCTATAAGATCTGTTGAATGCATCAATGACAAGATAAATATGGGTCCGTAACCGTATTTCTTATAAAATAAAATAACATTTGTTTAACATTGAGTGTTTGGTGAATAAGTGCATCAGTAAATAACAACATTTGGGTGGTTAAATCAAGCGTAAGTAGTCTCAGATAGAAATTCGTTTGTCCGTTATATAGGTCAACCTGCCGTGATAGTATGCCTAAGAAGACTGCTCACTTTACTCGTAAAACACAAAGATGACAGCTTGATAGGTGTACATACATCGGAGATATCCCTACACTTCATCTGACACAGTTCTCCCCTCTCTTCTCGAGCAGACAGGCCAGTAAAACCTCACTTCACTTGAAGTTGCGCCACCAATCTCCAAATTCATTAAAACTTTTTGAGAGTCAAGCCATCATAATTGCCTTCAACACAGTAGTTCGTGTCGCAACCTTACTCGGACCCAATTTTCGATTTCCCTCTCGGAGCTAAACTGTATTATCAATAGGAAGTCGTCCAATTATGTCGTGAACTTTCCATGATCGCTTGCAGTAGAGTAATTAGGTAAATTAACCAAATTGATCGAAAATAAACTAAAAAGTTGGCAAGTAAATTAAAATCTGCACATCGGTCTACCAATGTGAAGTAAATGAAAAAGCCGACGGGATGAGAAACCATCATACACGTATAGCTTCTTGCTTGTGGAACGTCGAAGATGAGTTTTTAGACCTCAGTCTTTGATGGAACAATAATATTTTGGTTAGTAACCCCATCATCTTAATTGTGGAACTCTATTTCGCCCAAGGGAGAGTGTATCCTGTCTAACTGGTGATTAACTAGATTGCCTGCCCCTCTCTCTAATAGCTTCTAACAATTACACATTTGAACCACCCACTTTACCATGATGGGACGTCGCAAGAGGTTTTTTTTATACAGTCATCACTGACGTGAATCTTCACCGTATGAGAGAAGCATTTTAGAAACCTTTTTGGATATTGGAATGAGTTTTATTTCGTAATTCCATAAGAGTAATGCATTTTACAGTGTACAATCATATTACTGCATGGAAGAGCGCACGCCTAATGGAACAACGGTGCTACTTACTTTAAGTGCCTATGTAAATGTGTCCGTGTCTTTTGGAAAAGAGTATCCGACTTGGAATAATTATCACTCTCTGTGTGCGATGACTCAAACTGGCATATTGCTTTTAGGGAGACCATTATCGCCGAGAATAATGGCGGACAGACCCAATCACAACTTTGAGTCGGGACAACATCCACCGTCCTTCTTATACCGCGAAGTGTTTATCATCAGATTAAGTCTGTTTTTGTGTCAATGTATCTACTATCTAGCCATTTGGAATAGAACCATCTGTATAACCTAGTACCGTATACGCTTAGCTATGACCAAATGAATTACATTGTTTTATTATGATGTCTGGCGTCTCACAAAGCGTCATCCATTCTAATGGGTAAATAAATGACATGGAATTAATATACATATACTCAACACAATTAAGTGAGAGCCAGCAGATATTTTGTGGAGAACGTTCCTAGCAAATTTCTAACCTTGGCTTGAGGAATTTGGTGCCATTCTTCTTCCAATGTGTCTGCAAATTCTTGAATATCTGGAGATCCTTTGTAGTGAAGATAATATATAGTTATATTTATGTGTCCACAAAGGCTAATGACCTCAATTAATTTTGTTGAGTATACATGTACATGTACTATAATATGACATACTGTGTCTAAATAGAGGGAATGGTATCTATAGTTAGCACCATCCTCTGAAACACACGCCACAGACGAACACAAAGCAGTCACTGAGTCTGTTTCGGGAGGATAACATGCCAGGTAGCATACACTGAAGTAACATTGAGTTAACATTAAAGTAACATTAAGGTAGCATTGAGGTGACATTAAAGTAGCAGTAAGGTAGCATTGAGGTAACATTAAAGTAATATTAAGATAGCAATGAGGTAACATTAAAGTAGCATTAAGGTAGGATTGACATAACATTAAAGAAACATTAAGGTAGCATTGAGGTAACATTAAAGTAGCATTAAGGTAGCATTGAGGTAACATTAAAGTAACATTAAGGTAACATTGAGGTGACATTAAAGTAGCATTAAGGTAGCATTGAGGTAACATTAAAGAAACATTAAGGTAGCATTGAGGTAACATTACGGCAACATTAAAGTAACAGTAATGTAGCATTGAGGTAACATTGAGGTAACATTAAAGTACATTAAGGTAAAATTGAGACAGTATTATAACTTTAAGGTAGCATTGAGGTAACATTAAGGTAACAATGAGGTAATGTTAAGGTAGCTTTGAGATAGCATTAGCTAATGTTACTGTAAAACAGGGCTGAATAATATACATACTAGTATATTACGAATGTACGAAACATTCCATTGAAGTATAATCATGCCCAATTCACTACGATTGCCAAAACAATGATAATCCCATCAATATCAGGTACAAATTTGGTCATGGTACTTAAACCACTCGTCCCGCTTAGATTGCCATAAATACAGGTAAGCGGCCATAGTTAGCGATATGAGACGACAGGGCAAATTGTATTCCCTATCTAAATAATTTGTATTTAAGAAAGCTGCGTTCTTTTAAAACAAATTCTTCACATTTTAGTTATGCATGTTGGAATTGCACCGCTTAACATCGAGGATTTGCAAAGTAAGCACCCATTACCCAGAATGCTCTGAGAGAGATCAGAGAACGGTATATGCACGTAGAATTCCACAACTTCTCATTATAACGCTATCTTTGTTGTTCCACCGAAAGGCTTTGAATATTTTACAGAAGCTGTTGTCATGGTGTATTGTTAAGTTATGATGTGAATGGTGTTTTGTTCTTAAATGTATTTTAAGACTAAGCGTCTGGCGTGTTGTTTCGTTAAATTAATATTCCCCATCACTGCATACACGCGCCGTCCAAGTTGGGATTACACCATGCATAACCTCAGGGTTAACTTGGACCTTGATGGAGGTATTTTCGTCCTTCAGTATTTGCCATTCACTGTATTTATCACTCGCTATCATGACTAATGTATCATTACGAAATTGTTTATATGAATTATAAGATATTTATGTCACTGTGGATATCAGTCTATATACAGAATTACTAGTATGTACCAATTATCTCTTAAATTCGTCTAAATAACCATCGAGATGACACGGGAAAACCGCCCGTCGCTACTCCAGTAATAAACCCGCCATACCACCTCCATTCCCACGCGGCTGCCCTTCTGTAAACAACGTCATAGGTGAGATTCATTAGCCGGGAAAAAAAAGGCTAATTATCTAAAATATTGTAATAAATCGGTTGATGTGACTACGGGTAATTTGTTATTCTGAGCTATTGGGACTTAATTAAGTTTAGATAAATATCATTCGGTTATATTTCCCCTTGTCTGAGTCAGATGAACGGCCCGTGAAGCCACCAACGATGAAAAGATGAGGTTTGATCGTTTGCTTGGAGATGGTCCGCTCCCACTAATGGCTTTGCTAAAACACACTCGTGTTTATTTTCACGAGTTTGCAATTCTAAACATCGCGAACATCAAAGAAAATAAGTATCCATTACGTGTTCTTCTCGCTGCCAGGAGTTCTGAGATTGGTATCGTGGGGGTAAGGTGTTCTGATCCTCAGAGTTAACGTTGGAATTAAAAATATATTTGTTGTAATTTACATGTCTTAAGATCAAACTATCGCATTAAACAGTACTGGATGTGCCGGTAAGATGATGGGTCATGTTTTAATTACAGTTTGAAAGTAATTTAGAGATCGATACCCAGAATTGAAGCTACCATTAGCGTGTAATATCTGGTCAGTATTTGTGACGTCATTTCGTACTTCAGTACTTGTCTGGAGTGAAATTAGTACTGGCATTACGTTTAGTTGATACTGACGTACTATATTATTCTGTAATACTTGTAGGTACATACTGTTATGGTGATGTTTGTTCGAGTATTAAGGAATTGTATGTATGTGTGTGTGTGTGTGTGGGTGGGTGTGTGTGTGTTCGTTCGTGTGTGTGTGTGTGTGTGTGTGTGTGTGGGTGTGTGTTCGTTCGTGTGTGTGTGTGTGTGTGCGTGCGTGTGTGTGTGTGTGGGGGGGTGTGTTCGTTCGTGTGTCTGTATATGTTTGAGAGAGAGAGAGAGAGGAGAGAGAAGGGGAGAAAGATAGAGAGAGGGAGCGAGCGAAAAATATACTATAGTATAGATAGATAGAGAGCGAGAGAGAGAGAGAGAGAGGGAGAGAGAGAGAGAGAGAGAGAGAGAGAGAGAGAAATGAAAGAAAGGAACTTATTTTGGTTTGTTGCACTGCATTTATCTGTGTCAAATAGTAAACTTACATAACTACGGTATACAAGAGATATTTCAGTTCATGGACCAGGAAATCTTTACAAAAGAGGTAGGGAAAAATATCAGTTTGTGTTGACCTCATACAATAAATAACACTGACATCTTGCCACCACAGGACTTTCCTCATGCTCTCCTGACAGCGATAGTACATCAGTCTGTACTATACGCTGTCACACTACGAGGGGTTTCGCGTGTTCAAC
>JAUTBQ010146925.1:0-14732 GCA_032361185.1 Lepetodrilus ovalis | reverse complement strand
TTATGTCCCCTTGCGTTAATACAAAGAAGGATGAAGAACTAAGATTGTTTAGGTTGTTGAAATTGAATTTTGCCTACTGTACAGCGGTAGAACAGTTTTTGGAAGTACAAACATGATTATATGTATGTCAAGTGAATGTACTAAGAACTAGTAAAAAACAGCAATAAATATCTGTGATTGTATGCCTTTAATACTAATGTACAGAGCAATTAATTAATTATGCTCTAAATCATGTAAATGTCTGGGTAAAAATGCTTTTCATGCCATATGCAAGTCAAGATTAGTTTGGGGTTGAACAATGTTAGAACTTTACTGTCATATTATCAACATGGTATTACTATATAGTGTCAGTTACATCATGGTCATAAACATATTTTGCTAAAGTGACTCAAATAGAATGTAGTGATGGAAATTAACACTAGCCAGCTAGCCTGGGCCATTTCTCCCAATGCTAAAGGTATCCTAAGGGCTAGTAGAAATTCATGTTTTTGTAAACATTTATATTATTTGTATCAATATTCGAGCTAATAAGTTTTATTGGTAACCCTTCGCTGAGAATGTGGTAGATGCGGCAGATATAGCGTGCATGATTTTACCTATATGGTCATTATTATTGCTTATATGTAATACATGTCATGGACCCCAAATACAGCCTTATATAGAGGGGACACTGTACATGAGCTATATTTTCCATACATGATAAACAAATGACACTACATGATCGCTATGCTATACTTTTCAAAATTGCAACTTAGTTTTGTGTTTTTTTTTGTCATGGGGTTTATAGTCGCTTTCTAGAATCTTTCACTAAAAACATCACGACTTGTCAGTTTAGGGCAGCAGGAAACCTGTAACATCTGTACGTAGTGCTGAATGTTGCAGTAAACCTGCGAGCACCGGCTGGTACTGACAGACCAAGGATGACAACTGTCGTGCCACTCTATAGACAGTGCATCCTTTCAATATCGCATCAGACATTTATCATTAGTATCAGGGGTTAATACTAGCACTAGTCCTGTAGCCAAACCCAAAATGTCCAATGCTAAAGGTATCCTAAGGACTAGTAGAAATTTTGGATTCATTAGGCTTTTACTATATGTTATCATTATCAGGACTAGTGCTCGAAAATGTTAGTATTAACTGCTGATTAGTATGTAGAGAGTTGTTGATTGAAATTTAATCTTTTGAAATGATCACTAGCTTTTACTCAAACACATTTCGCACATCTATCTATTTTTCACCTGGACGCTCTCTAGTTGGTAAAAATGTGTTCACATGTTGGACACGATATTCACGATCACCAAACAAACGCAGCATAAGTTCCGGCAAAATGGAAGTGGGGATATCACGTTAATTTTCGATTTATACTTTTTACTATATGCGATAACCAATGCCAGTTGGGATGTTGATCTTCAGCCAGTGTTTATCGTAGATCTATGTGTATACATTATTTTCTTACCATCCCAAAACATAGCTTTGCTTCTCTGCATTGCAAAAAGGGTAAACGGCTAAAATGTTGTACTCGACACTTCTGCATGATTGTGATGTTGTATTCATTGTTTAACTCTCTCCCTGCTGCAGGCAACCGGAGATGCCCTACAGAGATGTGTTTGTGGATAATCCAGCAGGAAGAGAGTCCTCTTCCATACAGTTTACCCTTTGAAGAACATATGAACAGGAGACATGCAGTTATCCAGTCCCTTATATCTAATCTATCGTTCAAATCATGCACTTTCATAATGTGTATTTTTATGGAAATTGAATTTAAAATGCTTTGTTCTGTGCAATTGCAAATTTATGTAAAGATAAAATATATTGGCATAGAACTAAAGCTTTGTAATGAGATAGACGTCTTATGTCATGACATGACACCAACAGTTTAAATTAAAAAGCATTTGATAGATCTATTCACTTTTCAAAAGATACCTGCATGAATCTAGATAGGCCAACATGTATATTGCAAGTATGTTGTAGACAGATCTTAGTGGATATAGAAAGGTGTTATCTTGCCATTTAGATATTTCGGTCGCAATTTCAAGTGTTGGATACAACAAAAGTGTCAGCAATGTTGTTTTTTATTACGATTTATTGTTTGGGTAGAACTAGAAGGGCAATATTTTGGGTTTTGTTTTCAGCCAAGAAATGCATCAGTTTTGTAGTTGCTTTCGATGGTTGTAACCAGTGAGAAATTGTGTGCTCGAACCTTGGAGATGGGAACATTGTTCCAAATGAAATATTTTGATGCAGAGTAAAGTTCTCTAACAACCATAACGCAACTCAGGACCGAGCAACTGACTTGAGGGAGTAGGAATCTCATTTCTCGACGTATTGAATCGTATTACTGCGCCAAGTATTTTCGGCGAGTAAGGAGGTTGTGGAACTACACTCAAATTAACACGCTCTAACTAGGTCACTGGCTAGATTACAAAACTTATAGTCATTTTAACTGACGCATGATGTTTCAGTGGTTAGGTTTATGTCTTACCAGACACATTTTCAACCTGAATATGCGTTATTGGTTGAGGTTCTATGGACATATTTTCGTCAAATTATAACCAAAATGGCGGTGATCAGTACGATGACATCATAACGAGGCTCCATGGAGCCAGTGACCCGGATGTGCATCCGTATGGCACGATTTCATTGAATGTCTAGCAGACGATATGTTCATGGTTTTCTGTACATATGTTCGTCTCCGAGGAAGGCAGTAGTCATTTAGCCTGCTTGATACACATCTACATACACATATAACACAAAATACACACTTTATTAGTTTAATTATATTTAAAATACACTATAACTGACGGAAATGTCAATGCCTGGTAATCCAGATATATAACCTATATATTCAACACTGGACTATTTTCAGGTGGCGTATAACAGAAATGTAGGCCTATATTACGCCGGATCCTTTTGTGTAAATTTACAATATTACATTCATCAAGGTATAAAATGAACACATGATAATCTTCAAATAGAGTTTCTGGTATCTGTGAGAATGTGTATCAACTTACAAAATCTAAAGAATGTGACACAGATACCTAGAATCATTTAAAAAAGAATGCTGGAATGGTGCCTAAACTGCAGTAGGCCTACAAATCATAAAGGTACACACTGTAAACGGTATCCATCTGCATATGCTTATAGTATCAAAGGAAAAAGGTGTATACTCTACTCACATTATGATTTGAAAATGAATCCATTATTGAACTATAATAATGTAGGCCTATATAATGCCAGCCTATTGTTCTCGGTCATTTTTCTTTCTTTTAAAATCTATTGACATTGCAAGTTACAGAGCTAAGTAATTTAGATGTTAATTTTAATAAGACTATAAAAACGAAAAGCCAGCATGAACTCACGGGTTAGAAGTTAGAATATGCTTCAAAGACAACAGGCGCATATTTAACAATATTGAATTTATACATGATGGGCCTAATAGCCTATGTGTTGAATTAACTTAAAGGGGAAACGAACTTTCCTTCTTGCCACGTAATGGCACAACCTCACTGGGATATTTGTCTGTAAAAATATAGTGTATTGAAATGCCCAACGCAAATCTGAACTACAGGAATTTCCAAACATTCATATTTTCTTATAGATCCTACCTAGTCATGCATTTTATATAGTTAGAATTTCGTTTAATGTATACAGTACTATTTTCCTAAATAACAATATCTATTATTTATTAAAAGTAATTACAACCAATAAATATAATTTCCAGATACACATATATATAAAGCACTGGATTCGCACGTGGTAGACCTATATGTGCATCATACCGATATACTCATGGTATAAATCGTTGGCAGGTATTTAGATCTGCACAATATACTGAAAACATGAACTAGATTATCTTCATGAAAATAGTAATTTAAAAGTGTGAAAAATACTTCATCGGTGGATATCGGCAAAGTTACTGTGTAGACCTACCTCATGTGTGTACTCTCCTTGTTAAATTATAATACCTCGGGCCAAACTTAGTCCGGATATTTCCCCTCTCTAAGTCCATTTGTACCACAGTATACTTACTACTCATCGCAGTTGTTTCACTATAAATCTGACGGATAAAGGCTTAGTCCTTTCTGATTATTAATTTCCCGATAAAATGGGAAAACAATATCAGTTAGATTCAGTAAAGCATTCGTAAAATATCTCTAATAAACGAAAGTAAAAAAAACAAGTAATAGTTGAAGCATTCGTAAAATATTAGAAATACATGACCGTGTTGCTCAGTAAACCGCCCACTGTCGGTTAAGGTAAATTACTCTTGAATCTTCCAGGTGGTGTTTTATTATTGACTACATCAAGTTTGACCACTGTAATTATGTGGTATAGGGTTAATTACAACTTGCAGCTATACTATTATTCTGCAATACAGGACCCAATACTCATTGAAATCCAAAGTTAGTTTTCCCTCTTCAAGGACTATGGGTATCAATGGTTAAATCACTACGACTCTATACATTTTTATAGTTTCATAATCTCAGCCCTATTTGAGTGAGGCTACACATCTCTGCAGGATGAATCACAAGCTATTATATATAGTAAGTCACCTTCAGTTGATCTCATCTGTTTAATATTAGCTGTTGTGCAAGTTAACCAACAGTCTTGTTGTCCAAGTGTCCTATGCCAGGCACCACCTGTTATAGTTCTAAATATCTTTCTAGAATCTCTCACCAATATCACAACTTGTCAGTTTAGGGCAGGAGGAAACCTGCATCTGTAGCGCTGAATATTGTAGTAAACCTGCAACCACTGGCTGGCACTGACAGACCAAGGATGATAACTGTATTTCCACTCTACAGACTGTGCATCCTATTAATATCGTGTGAGAAATGTAACTTTCGCAAACATTGATGCCGGGTCCCCAGGTAAGTGGAGAAATCATGGAGACTGTCATAACAGAATTCAATATTAACTTTTCATTACAAAGAACGACCGACTGAATACATAAATAACACTGAATTTATTGAAAATAAAAGGTAATAAAATAAATAAAGTTGTTAACAATTTGGTAAATTCATATGGGATCATGAACATAAAATGTGACCTTGTACAGCATAATAATAATAAAACTGGAAATACTTTTATTTGTAAAGAAAAATGGATCACATTGTTAGTACAGTATATCCTATAATTGAAAGAAATAAAATGTACACTTTTAAAAAATGTTGATCTTTGGAAGTGATAAACAGTTTTGTTTGCAGGTACATGGTGCATTCAAATTAAATTATTTCTAAAATAAATTAACATAATAGTGAGTGAGTGATTATGGAGTTTAACGTTGCTGAGGGAATCTTTCACCCATTTGCGACAAACTTAATAGTAATTTTATTGTTATTTTATATTTATCGTTCTGCTAAAACAATACTACAATGATATGCACATGCACTTAAATACAAACAAACTCATAAATAATAAACACTTCCATCATGTAATCGCACACATGTATACATATAACATTAAAATGTGAACATACACAGACATATCACATTAAAATGTAATTTCCTTCAAAGAGATTGCTTGCTCATCAATGTCTTCAGAACAACCCAGAACAAGACAGTGAATGGTCCCAATTTCCTTGTTCAATACACTGTCAATATCATAGCCCTGCAAATAGAGATCAATATTAGTAGCATTGATACATTTGAAGCAGATATAGAAGAAATGTCACATCGGTGAGCTGCACAGTAATTATCTCCCCTTAACAGAAAGCCACGAAGGTCGCACATGATTGAAGCTCGAGGGTTCTGGCTGGTGAAAAGGATTCTATAATCTGATTGGTCAGTAATATACACTGACCAATAAGATTATAGAATCCTCTTCACCCGTCGGGACTCGAGTCCCAATCATATAAGGCCGAAGTTACTAGAGGCATGGTTACTATACAATATTATACAATACTATACAATATTGAAATACATCTTCATTTCATTTAACCCTCTCCCTGCTGCAGGCAACTGGAGATGCCCGAAACAGCAGTGTATGTGCATGGGAGAGGGTTAAATACAATATGCTAATCCACTAAAATTAAAATTATGATTATGATAATGGTGCTATAGTTGAAATTTGGTATATGTTAATTCACTTATAATATGATTTTTAACCTACATATGTATGGAAGGCAACTATTCACAAATCGGTATCATACTTTCCAGTATTAAGCAAAATATCAGAAATATTATTTATTGATGACCATGATACATGGACTTTTTGGAGAATTGTACTTACCATTAATAGATAGTAAAAGCCTAATATAACATAACATTCTACCAGGTCTAGTGGCAATGCTCACCTCCTGACTCCCTGTTAAGTTCTCTGCTGGCAGTAACTTCTCTATAGTAGTCTGGAGCAGCTGAAATACACAAAATGTCGGATGTTATAGCAAACAATGACTGATTTAAGAGTAAATCTGATTTGCACAGAATTTAATTGAAATTTGTTTTAATTATGAGAATCAACAACAATAATAAGAATTTAAAAAACCAAAACAACCCAGTAATGTATATGTATTAATGATAGGTACCAAATGATGGTAATTTTGTTCATGAAAATAAACCAGCAATGCCGACAATTAAAGGTCATGTTAAGGTCATGATAAAATGGGTAACAGAGGTCATTATCTTATAAACACAAATGATCAACTTGCATCTATCTTCACAGGCACTTGTATGGAACACTTGAGGTAAACTTCCATTTTGAGTTTCACGACAGGGGAGACAACCACTCTCCGACACACTGAACATGTAGATCTGTCAGAATATACAAGAAAATCTTTGACAAGAGAAATGGTGATCATACTTGAAATCATGCCAGGATGTGTTCCAAAATAACATTGAAAATGAAATCACATGCTACGTTTAGATAGCATAACAAAATAACATCTTAATATTCATTATAATAATCCCTGATTGTTGTGAATGTCTTGGTCCAGCCAATGGTTCCAACATAATGATGAAAATAATGTGGAAAATGACAGACATGGGCAGATAGTGGAGCATGTAAGCTAGGACTACTGAAACTTGTAGAGCAGATCCAGAATGTCTGATTAATGTCAAAACCTCTCAACATATGAATATGATTAGGCTGTTTTTCATAACTGGATACAAAATCCTGCTTTCCTACTGTAGAACTTTATTATCTATTTCATTAAGTTTGTAAAAATAAAAATGTGTTGACTTGTTTGGACTTATGTCTATGCTAGACATGCAACTGAAACAGCGTACGACTGGCTTTATGCTGAATCTCGACTGTCAGCGTTGCAGAGTCGGCGTTGCGACAAATTGTAGTTGCATGTGTAGCATATGTCGTAGGCCTAAAAAAGCTAACTACGACTAGTCGTGGACGATACTACGATGAGTCTGCGCAGATTCGAATTTCGATTGACGAAATAGTCGTCGATATTGCCCCAGTTGCATGTGTACATGATATCACAGACGTGATGAAATCGTGATACCAAGAAGCCAATCACAATTCACCAAGTGAAGATGACTCACACATTTCGTAAAGAGAAGATAACTCTCACCATGTGCGCATGCAGTTAACGCTGATGGTTTTATCACAACGGCTACACACAGTTGTATATGTAGCAGGTCAGAGTCGCCTTATCGCGAGTCGGCTTTTCGCGAGTCGACGATCATACAGTTGTATGTGTAGCAGTAACTTTTCGTTATCACGACAATTAAGTTGCATGTGTAGTGCCGGCCTAAGTCAGACTTACTAGGTCCGCTTAACAAGCCCTTGTGGGACTACTAACCCGCTCTGTGACTGTCTGCTGACCGAGAGTCTGTCGCTCCCACACCCGTCACACTCCTCCCAACTGTATGCAGAGTCTTCGTCCACACTCGCTATCACACCTGTAACACACCGTCAACACTGCAGCAACTACAGCAGCAGCTTCAGTTTTACTTACACTCTGTATACAGGCGTGTGTTTTGTTTCCATTTACCCAAAAGTCCAATCCCCCCAACACCCCTTTACGGA
This sequence comes from Lepetodrilus ovalis, assembly GCA_032361185.1. Taxonomy (NCBI): domain Eukaryota; kingdom Metazoa; phylum Mollusca; class Gastropoda; order Lepetellida; family Lepetodrilidae; genus Lepetodrilus; species Lepetodrilus ovalis. The sequence goes on along the minus strand of JAUTBQ010146925.1, from coordinate 6,746 downwards.
TAACACCCTACCTGCCGAACTTGTTTCCATTTACAAAAAAGTCCAATCCCCCAACACGCTACCTGCCGAATTCTCACCTCCAATCAAATCAATGACCAATCCCTATCCACTGTCCATTTATTGTTGACTTCCTCAAAATTCACACCCTTTCAAATAAATTAGCAGTCCCATTAAGGTCAAGGACGTGTTTTCACCTTGCACCGTTACCAGGCTCCAGGCTAACGGAGCGCCTCCTAGTGGTGGCAGACACACAGACACATTCTCCAACTCTTTGTATCTCTCAGTAGTCAGGTCTGGGAGGTAGGTTGGAGCCTGGTTCCACAGTCGACTGTAGCCATCTGCTTGCAGCTCGCCTAATTAATAATAATAATAATAATAATGTATTTATAGATATAGCACATATTTTCCAGTTTATAGCTGCTCACTGGTGCTGTACATAAAATATAGTCCAGGGTATTCTTTCACGAAACTACTAAGAGACTGGTAACGCTCTCTTAGCAATGTATTAGCTATCGGCAAAGTTAGCGCTACCAGTCTCTTAGTGGATAAGGGAGCTTCGTGAAAGGATACCCAGGGTATCATTTCACGAAGCTCTCATATCTACTATGAGACCATAAGCACTCTCGTACATGGCGCTCATGTACTTATGAGAGCGCTATGGTCAAATTGGATAAGAAAGCTTCGAGAAATGATACTGTCCCTGGGTATTGTTTCTCGAAGCTCTCTTATCCATTGTGAGACCATAGTGCCAGTGCCAGATCACAATATGTATGAGAGATCACTACGACAGTACTTGTGGTCTCGTAGTAGATATGAGAGTTTCGAGAAACGATACCCAGGAGCAGCTTTTTCATAAGTTGGAATAACTTATATGTCCTCTGACGTTTAGTTACCATTGTTAAAATACACATCCGTAAAAGCAGTGACAGGTGACAGGTCAGGGATGTGACAGTCTGTCGTCAAGGTGATTGTTGTGTAGTTACCATGGAGACTGTTGTCTGTCACATACCACACCTGGCTCGGGAAATCTGACTTGGAGGAAGCCTGAAATTTGATTGGTTAATAGATATGAAATACCTGGATCAATTAGAAATCACAGAAAACTCTTGTTCAATATATTATTTTATTGTAATGTAGCAATGGGGTTTAGAGTTGCTTTCTAGAATCTTTCACTAACATCATAACTTGTCAGTTTAGGGCAGGAGGAAACCCGAAACATCCATAGCGCTGAATGTTGCAGTAAATGTTGCATCCTGGTTTTTAATGAATAACAAGAGAAAGTAGTATTCAAAGCTAGTTACTAACCTCCAGTTTTCTTCTGTGAATAACTTTAGCAATGGCTGATACTCTTTTCATTGTTTGCGCCTGTTTAATGAAAAATGTTAATAATGTATTTGTGAACAAAACTTTGAGTTAAGCATGAGGTCTTGTACTAAAAAATGTTATGTAATCTCTTAATAACAGTCCTCTTTTCTTGGCGAGAGAGTTTAGCATCGCTGCAGGAATCTTTCATCCATTTGCAACAATCCTTTCTTGGTAAATCACAATGACTTCCCAATGTAATGCACTATCCTATAAGCAAGGGTCAAAAGTAAAAAGAAATTGAACCAAGGGGGGTAATTTTGAATATCTGATATAAAAAACATGAAATAAATAGATAAAAGTTGAGTATAGAAAAAACACTATGAATGACCTTTGAAATCTCTGATAAATTGCTGTATTTTGGTGGCTGGTATAGCGAAGACTGTACTGAAGAAATATCGACAGTAAATTTGATCTCTTCAGACGGTGCCAGGATGTAGCAGAAACTTGGCGATGGAATGTTCATCTATGAAAAGTTAGATGGAAATAGAAAATTATAAATAAGTATGGACACTGATTCATTCTATGGAATGTGATGGAATCTCACTCTATGGAATCAGACTATGGATTCTGATGGAAGCTGTCTATGTAATCTGACTGTATCTGACTATGGAATCTGACTATGGATTCTGATGGAATCTGTCTATGGAATCTGACTATGGATTCTGATGGAATCTGTCTATGGAATCTGACTGTCTCTGGTATCTGACTACTCAGACTATGGAATCTGACATAGCCTATGATATCTGACTCCTTATCAGTATGTGGTTTCAACATATTTACGAAATCTTGTGTGACAATAATTTCAAAGCAATTTACACACTGTTTCAAAAGTAGTTAATCCACAAAAACAAGTGCACCTACTGTGGTTTCTGGATTTTCCTGACTCTCCTGACTAGAGAGTTCACCACTATGACCAGACCATGCAGCTTCCACGACACTCAATAGTCGGACATTCCTTAAAGTGAGTCAGACATTTAGTGTTACACAAATATTTATTGTTTTACTAACATAGGATTTCATCATTGATAACCAATCAACAACAAAAAGGCAATATAAAATACTGATCAAAGTATGTACCATAAATTCAACATATCTATGCAACATGTGTTGTGCTTCATTCCACAAATTACTCAAAATTTTAATCTTTCAATAAGAAATCTATATATGTAGTGATGATCAAGATAATCTGTACTTTTCAACACATGACAACATATATCAGGTAAGATATATATTCTACTACTAAATGGCTCCATTTCAAACTTCCACTCGAGAAATGTTTTCCGTTTTGAAACTGACTGCGTACCTTTCCTTATGGGATCTGGTGATGACTCGGAGACCCGAAAACACACATTGGTAGCTGTGGGCATGTTGTACCTCCCTGTGTGTATCCTCTAGTTCTACCACTGCCATTGTACCATGACTGTCCTCCACCAGGCAGCTGTACCTGAGAAAAATCACAGGAAGGTTGTATCTTACTGGAATCAAATTTTCTATACGTGTAAACAAAGCAACAATGTCAGTCACAACAATTTGGTTGAGAAATAAAGTTTTCTGGTATCATTTATCATTTTAAAGTTTTTATTCCATGAATACATTATTGTAAAAGCATGCCATCCAATGAGTGTACTCTAACCTTTTTGCTGCAGTACAGAAAATCCTCTGCAGTACTGCTCTGAAAGGCAGCAAGGGTCCAGTACTGGCCCTTTGTATGCTCTCCAGTAAGGAGTCACAAACTGACATCTGAGGTCGCTGGAGTTCTGTGTGTAAGGGGTGGAATTGGCTTGGACGGCTAACTGGACTTGCAGGAGACTGACTGCTATCCTGCAAGATTGCAAATAAACCAAAGTTGTGACCACCTTTTAAAATAAATATTTAATTGAGTTTAGAGCCACTTTCAAGATTCTTTCCCTTATATCACGTCTTGTCAGTTACTAAGGGGAGGAGCAAACCTGCAACATCCATAGCGCTGTATGTTGCAGTAAACCTGTGAGCACCAGCTGGTACTGGTGAATCAAGAATTATTACTTCCTTGCCACAATGCGTCAGAAAGGTACCTTTTGCAAACATTGATGCCAGGCTACTATTGGCTCCAAAGTCCAAACATTTTACCGAACACTATAGTGAATGTATAACCTAATTTCAGAATACCAATTGAAAGTGTCCTTGACAATGATTAACACATATCCAGACAAAAATGCCATAATTTAGCAAACTTCACTTCACTTACAAAGTCAATTGTCCTTATTGCTTTGCCAAAAACATAATGTCCATACATACTTACCAAACACTTGGACTGGACTGATGATGGATGGTAGGGAAACTTAGTTGCAGCACAATCATTAGGGTCAATACTTAAATCTGAAATAAGAAATATTATTATTTAAAAAATGACAACTTAATATAAGAGCAGGTGTAAGAGGTATGTGAAAAAAATTCCTATTTTTAAATTATTAAAAAAAGAAATCCTATTTGTATACTATTTCTATGATATGAGACATTACTGTCATCTTTGTGAGACATACCGTGAGAACACGGACATCTCCAGCTGGACATCACATCCATATTTTCCATATCCCCAGCATCATCTTTCTGGTGTGACATCAACATTTCCCCAGGGGAGATAACTCTAGTGTAGTTTGTACACAGGAGAATGGTCTTGTTCAGGCTAGATAGATGCAACTGTTGCCTGAAGAAAATATTAAATATTCCTTGATGAACTGTATTCACAAGACTTTCAGTATCTTATTACTGTTACCATATAGGCCTACATTACATACAATAGTAAATGATAGGAATTTTAAGAGAAGAAAAAAAAGAAAAACAATATAGCTCAACAACAGAGGAGTATTAAGTATTGATTTAATACCATGGTGGATAAATCTTCACTAAAGATCCAGGAGATATCTGCAACTTTTCCATCAAATACTTGGAGAACAGAACAATCTTGCTTTCCCATTCACCTCCCTCAGATTCTGCAGGGCTGTTCCATCTTACTCCCTCCTCAAGAGTGTCGTCGGTCTGGATGCTCATCACGTGACATTGTGCAACTTGTAGCGAATACAGAACCTCGAACTTTTCCACTCTCGCTAGCACGATCTTACAAGATGAATCTTCATGAAATAAATAATTATTTTACCATTGGCAATGGTTTTAAATGATTAAATAACCATTTCAGCATAAATTTCCTTGTAAATATTACCCTCCAATACACATGGACATTCCACCCTACCACAACCTTTCAACAATTTAACTGGGGTGCGTTCAACGAACGTTACTTTTCTCTACGAAGTACTACGAAGTGCTACAATAGCCGTTCAGCCAACACATGTAGTACTTCGTAGTGCTACTTTTTACTTTGGCTTTTGAGCCCGTAGTGTTTTGTAGGAAATAGTAGGAAGCCCCAAAGCATGACGTGAATGGACTGCACGCATGCGCAAATCGATTTCATGCTATTTCACTACTAAATCGTTCAGCGAGCCACTACTTTTAGAAAAGTAGCGTAAAGACATGTAGAGAAAAGTAACGCATCTTGAACGCACCCCTGATAGTGGCCTCCATACTGATCTGATGGTGATCTCCATAATGACCTGATGGTGACCTCTGTACTGACCTGATAGTGATCTCCGTAATGACCTGATTGTGACCTCCACACTGATGTGATGGTGCTATCAATAACGACCTGATGGTGACCTCCATACTGATCTGATGGTGATCTCCATAATGACCTGATGGTGACCTCTATACTGACCTGATGATCTCTGTAATGACCTGATGGTGACCTCCATACTGACCTGATGATCTCTGTAATGACCTCATGGTGACCTCCATACTGACCTGATGGTGACAGCCTTTATTAAGAGTTCTTCGGCCTCCAGCACATCACCTTTGTCCTTCAGAATGTTAGCCAGATTATTCATAGCTTGGTCGTACTTGGGATTTAACCTGCACAGCAAAACAAGTAAAGCTGACAATCAATTCATATACATGTATCACAAATGTCTAATTAATGCATTGGTATCCATCTTGTGCTGCACCATCACTTCCAGGAGGCCGGCCACAGTGACGGCCAGATCTAGTAGGAAATCTCTAAACGCCACAGTGATGGCCAGATCTAGTAGGAAATCTCTAAACGCCACAGTGATGGCCAGATCTAGTAGGAAATCTCTAAACGTCACAGTGATGGCCAGATCTAGTAGGAAATCTCTAAACGCCACAGTGATGGCCAGATCTAGTAGGAAATCTCACAGGACAGTCCCAGTTGAACATATTATGAAAACATTGTCAAGTCTGATCACGTTGTAAACAAACCATATCCTTCTAAATATTTATACACCTAATGCTTCTTTGACATGGCGCTTACAAGACACTTACTAGAGGTATGAACAGTTTATATTTCCCAGAATTACATTGTCAGTATATAGTTGAGGAGAAACTCACTGTATGGCTAGTCTGTACTCCTCCACAGCAAAGTCTATGTTGTTGTTATCACCATTTAATTTGCCAATATTGTAGTGAACCTATAATAAATAGAAACATATTTATATATCTCTTACCAACACTTGTAGTTGTCACAGAGGAAACTAGTGGAAAACTGGTGAAATAACTTGTTAAATAACCTTTTAAATAACCTGGTAAATAATCTTTGAAATAAACTTTGAAATAACCTTTTACCGTATTTGACGTATTATACGCCCAGAGCGTTTAAAAATTGATGCTGCGGGTGCAATTATTAAAGTTTGGAGAAAAAATAATAAAAAAAGGTTTTTCTTAAAAATACGAAGAAAACGCAAAATATGCTGTACTGAAAAGTTGAGAAGAAAGCAGTGCACTCATTTTTGGCACAAAATCATATGGGGAAAAAAAATAAAATACAAGAAAAAATAATGCAAATTAATGTATCAGATATTTTCGACCAAAAATTCTGATATTGCAATATTTCAGAAATTTTAGTATGTTATGCGTTATTCAATTACGAATCGAATGCTATAATAATATCATAGGGTCACCAGCCTTTTAAAAAAGTTATATCCGTATGAAGACACCCACCATCTGTTCAATTTTTTACATTTTGACGCCAATAATTTTAAGTCATACTTTCTTACCTTTTGCACGATACAGGTTATAATTATCACTTTCACACCATCATTGTGACTTATTCTTGTAGTGTTGTCATCGATGTAAATAGATATCCATAAATGTTACCAAAATATTTCATATTTCGTACTTTGTGGCGCTTTCTTTGAGGACAATTGCGTGTCAGCTCGACGCGGTATCGCATTGTCATAGCATACAAAACGCGCTATAAAAAAATATCCTATATTACAAAATGTACAATATTTGGAACAGTTACAGATAAATATATACCAAAGCTATTAATAAAA
>JAUTBQ010146914.1:0-14735 GCA_032361185.1 Lepetodrilus ovalis | reverse complement strand
TCTCTCTCTCTCTCTCTCTCTCTCTCTCTCTCTCTCTCTCTCTCTCTCTCTCTCTCTCTCTCTCTCTCTCTGTGGTGTGTGTGCGCGCGTGCGTGTGTGATACAATATATATGATTAGATAACAATATTTGTTAATCTAATGTAATGTAATTATTATGATATAAATTATGCGAATATAAATATATCGATTACATGCATATATGATCTATATTGTATATATTAATGGTTGCTACAAACTATTAATAACATATAGAAATGCCTATATATGTATACATAATTTACATGATGACAGATTTTATAGATAGGACCGAACTCGCGTTCGACTATAGATGTTTCATAAACAGAGGAATGCAAATTCCGATGATATTTCTTGGACACCGCAAAGCCTCTATATAACTGTCTGTTATTGATAAAATCATTATTTAAAGCCCACCACAGGGAGATTTCTCTAGTCTTGACGGGAGTTGTCACTGGTTTCTATAGTAACGGAACATCACCGAGAGATACGTTGCCAATGTTTTCTTGTTCCCATGAACATTGCCTTTGGTGATTATACAAGTTTGTTCTCTCACTACACCGACTCCAGATATAGGGAAGGATGAACGGTGATTTCCTGACATCTCCAGAGTTGTTGCCATGGATCCGAGTTTGGTATAGTGTCACGAGAGTGTAAGCTGGTATATAATGCCCATACTCATATTGCTGTTGTTGCGCCCCTCACCTGTCATCATCAGCAAAGATAAGCTGCACAGCATCATACTGAAAATCTATACCTTATACTAGTATATCAACACATATATATATATATACGTTATGGTCATAGGAGCCTATATGCTGGTATATAATACTATAGGTACACGAACATTGATAGGAAGATGGCCGAATGTATTATACATATGTATATAAATGTAGTATAAGCCCTCATATTTTTTTTCTCTCAATCTCTCTCTCACACTCACCACCACCTATAATATACCTATATATAGCAATACTATACTGTATACTAATACTTCTACCTGTATGTCCCTAGTCCAGTTGACTGTCTCATTCGTTCAATTAATCAACAAGTACTGTACATATACTGAATAATACTGTCTTTCTCTTTGAAACAGTTTACGGTATGCTGACAATGCCTTCAGATCGCGTACACCACAACACACCAGTTCTAGTCAATGTCAACATACTGTGATAAACAACACATTCAATGATGTGATAAATAACACTACATTCATTCTTTTTATACCGCTTTCATATCGTTCTCATAGAGGGTTTCAATTATTTTTCAATGTCGCGGAACACGAAGCGTAACGCCGCTAACGGTGCCGTATTCACATCAAATAGAAATATCTGACACTTCAGTTTTCTGTCACACAGGGTTGATGTTTCTCTGTGGCGGACTTTCAAGAGCGGCAGACGGAATTGCATGTCAGTCGTGCATCGATTACACGTGAACCGCCGCTCCTGTAGTGTCCGCAGTCCCTGTCCACTGCAGTCCATTATAGTCAGATGGACAGCCAATGAACTGTATAGGCACCATTCATTGGAAACATGGAGGTAGCGCAAACATATAACGGAAGTACTTCCCATTAAGCATGCACATTTACATGTTCACATTAAAACATACTCCATCCGACATTATTACATACCTTATTATACGATATTAGTTTCATAGATGGTATGTGAACATTTTAATATTCCAGTATAAATGTATTTAGCGTATTATCAGTAAATACCATAAATATTCCATAAGTAGTTAAGACGCATGTATATATACACTAACTACACTACATAATTATATGGTTGTCGATGTTTTCATTGCTGTTTATCATGGCATAACGCAGAACAGCAGCGATCTGGATGTTGAGCATGCAATTTCATTGATTGCAGTGTATATATTCTGGATACTTCTAGTTATACTATAATTTATAGCAGTGATCTTGAATCTGCACCGTGACACCAGCCGAACTGGCAGCTCTAGTTTCTGGCAGTGGCCAAACGAAGCATCAACTAACATTTTTCGTCAAATTGTCAATTTATGTCAAAAATCAATAACTGGGCTTATTTTAGTTGCAAACCGCTGGCTGGTCACAAGTTGTAGAGATATCTAGCGTGTCAACATCACAGCACGCATGGTTAGAAGACACGATCTTGTTAGAGGAACACATCTTATTGATTAATGTCAGCGCCTTTGATCTAGTCGATTATATGGAGAAACATGAAGCAATAACCACACTTCCTGTGAGCAGAGTTAACATGCAATGCAACATTTATTTCTAAAATGAAGAATGCCCGTTTCTATCAATGTGATCATAGCATTTCTAACTATTGAAATAAATGAATGGACTACTTAGTTGGGTTTTTGTTCACTTCCATGTTGTTTAGCTCAACAAGGACTGGTTTAACAAATCAATAGCACTACAATCATTGCAGCTCTTACAACATCGGTGCCACTGTACTAAAAGCCTCCGTCTCCTACTTCTTATATCCCTCATAAAACAATTGATGTGTTGTATAATGTTTCATACCTGATATAATACATGCTTTATTGGTTTTCGACCATAATTTGTCCTCTCAACATATATTTCAGCTGCTAAAACCTAAGTGAAGATGCAATCCGACAAGTATTAACCTTGTGCAACTGAACTGGAATGTGCAGTGATAATCTCAGGTACCCTGGTCAAAGATCAAGGTCGCAGTACACCTGTGAACATGGCGAGGCACGTTTATATATTTATTATTTCAGTTAATTACTCAATTAACAACAGTTCCAGGGGCGGATCCAGACGTTCAATTTAGGGGGGGGGGGGGGGGGGGGGGCTCTCAAAGTGTATTTTAGAGTGGGGGCTCATAATTTCAGTGACAATTTACCTTAATTTATAATGAAATGATATAGAACTGTAGTTAATATCCTTCTAGGATGGCATTCAGCATACATTCAGCTTTGCCAATATCAAGTGATATCCGAACCACAATACAAAATATATGTTTATTAAACAAAATTCTCCAATTCTAGGGTGTGGGGTGGGTACAAGCTGGGTGCCCCCCTCCCCACGAGTTCACCAGCTGTGCACTATCAATATAATAGCTACAGTAGTTTGTTGACCAATTGACCAATGACATCATAACAGGATATTTAACATGTTCATTTACAATCCAAAGCTACAAAAGAACATTTGTTGTAATCTTTGATGCCTTCTAACATGGTAAAATTACACTGTACTCTGTAAATGTAGTACATTCACAATGGGAACTTTGGTGATGCATGGATCAAGAACGTACTAGATTACAACAGACCATGTACAAGTGAGCAATATGTGATTACAAGCTTGTTGGTAATAGACGAACTAACATTGTACGATGCCTTCATGGCAATCTTGCAATAGATACATCCTTGGAACATGTGGTCATCAATTCAGAAGAATAGAACGATAACCTTTTCATGAATCTTTATTGGAACCAGAAAATTTTGTACATCCGAATTTTATGTATTTGTGTAAAATTACAGAATCAATGACAGGGTTCAGTTAGCAGTACAGGTAACTGCCACTACTTAATACCAAACAAGTCTCATTGGATATATTAGTACTCAAGTAGACTAATATACTCAACAAGATTAATTAAGAGTCAGTAGTTTTTAAACAGATTTAAAGGCATACTATCACGGCTGATTGACCTAAATAACAGACAAACAAATTTATATCTGAGACTACTTACGCTTGAATTGTACACCCCAAAGTTGTCATTGATGCATTCAACCGATCTTATAAGAAGTGACCAAACATTTTCAGTTATCTCCCTTTTCATGTGTGTAATAGAACCCAGGATGCAGACTGGTAATTTTGTTTTTCTAATCAACATATTGCGCGGTTTTACATTAGAGTGGAATGTTCCATCTACCATACAGCCGTGGAAAGGTTTTTGGAAGCACATGTACAAACTTGATTTTATGTATGCCAAGTGAATGTACTTTGCAGTTAAGAACTAGTCCAAAACAACCATAAATATCTGTGATATTATGCCTTTAAATTGATCTTTATATTATTTTAACAATGTCTACATGATTCAGATACTCATCAAGAACATATTGGTAGAAAAAATGGCACCATAATCCTCAAGCATAGTTCCAAAATGTGGTAGCAAGCTTCCTCACAAAATATCTGCTGGTCCTTAATTAATCTTTTCATGTAATTGCAGACAGTTGTAAAGGTGCAATGATAGGGTTGATAGACATCGATCCACATAATTGCAGACAGGTATCAGGACTCAGTTGCAGACAGCTATAACAATTAAGATGCATCAAGCTGATGGAAATGTGTACGTGTATCTGAAATTCTTCACTCACCGGTTGAATGATGCTTCCAAATAGGAATTTTGAAGGAGGAAACAAATACTTGGATAGCAGTCTTACTAACATAGATGTGGTTGATTTCATGCCTTGGACCAAATAACACTGATCTTATCACATGACACTATATAGCACTAATCTCATCACGTAGCATTGACACAGGGCTCCAGACTAACATTTTGAGTTACTTGCCCACAGGACTAACCAGGGCAAGTTGCAAAGGTACCAAAGGTGTTATATGTTAAAATATAGGTTGCCTGCAGTGCAATTTAACTTGCCCCTGTACGTCATGTATACGTTAGTCTAGAGTCCTGTGACATCAACACAGAATTAACGTCATCAAATACCATGAATGCCATCACAATCAAAGTGCTTGCTATATCTTTAAATCTATATATTCAGAGAAAGGTTACAACAATTGTGGTGTCCTTAAATTAGCTGGAACCATAAAATCTGTGTGGATGTATAAAATAATATTACAATAGTCGATATTTTGTTGGAATAGGTCTGTAATTTTTCTGTCACATCTTGAAGGTAGAATATATATAATGTACATTATTTACACATGGCATATACACTGCTAGGACTGGACAAAGAGTGGGCTACTTCTTGACGACCTGTATAACATCCTGGTGCTGCATTGTGTGGCTCAGACCGACTCTCTGTGGACTGTACTTCACACTGGTGCCCTGCAAGTCAGACCGGTACTGTTACATTACATTACTGTAACTGGCGAATATTAGCATTATGAGAGAAACACTGGCGGTAAATGTATAATAATTTTGAGTTCTATATATATCATATGATAATATAATATATTAATAACATAATCTTTCATTTCTGTAATAACCCATCAACCCATGTACTAACAAGTTCATGTAGGACCCGTTCCTTTCAACTGTGTGAAGTGTTCTCACACAGAATGTGACGTCACTCCAGTACTTTGTACTGAGTGGAAGGAACGACGTGCACGCTGTCTCACACAAGCAAAATGGCGGCAAGGAGTGTCCTTAGATGTGCGACGTCACTGTAGTAGACGCTGTGCTGTCTGCACCACCTCAGTAGTGAGTACAGCCCGCACATTGTCTCGGACAGTGTGTGGGCCATTCCACTGAGAATATTGCCCGGAGTAGTCCGGACAGTGTACTGCGGTGAAAGGAACAGGCCCATTATTTAAATTGTATGTAGAATGGATTCCTGGATATTGTTTTGTGAAGATCTCATATCTACTACGAGACCAGAAGCACTCTCGTGTCGATCTCTTATACATGGCGACCGGGCACTTACGAGAAGAAGAGCTTTGAGAAATGAAACTCTGGACCCTTGTACAAACAGCATTTTATATGATAATTTGTGACAAATGTCATCCCTTGTGGTAATAGGTGACCAGATATGTATTTAACATTGCTGTATAATAAATCTTCATGTTGTTGTAGATATAAAGAACTATAATTCACTTGAAAACTATCAAAGTGTTGGTTATTGATGGAAATCTCCATCAACTCTTAACTGTGACAGAGTTATCTCCCATGTTACAAACTATTTACTTACCCACACAAGGGCATATTTGAACGTTTCTGTTAGTGTTCTGTGGATTGCATGACACTGAAAAACAAAATATTCAACAAGTATATGACCAACAATAAAAATAACACAATAAATTAAGGGACAGCAGATATTTTATATTAAAGCTTTCTAACAAATTTTAGAACTCAACTTGAATAATCGGATGTCATTCTCCTTCCAATAAATATGAAAGTTCTTAAAGCATGCCTGTAGACATTTGGAAGATCTTCATTGACGACATAATATAAAGCTAAATAGATGTCTAAAAAGCCTGGCCCTTATTGAATTTTGTTGAGTATACAATGCACATACAAATTGAGCTAATACACAACCATACACAAATGTGGGCTTCATCGTCAAGAAAATTACTACAATTGTTGTGATTTAACCTCATAGTACATTAAATAGCATCTCAATGCATCCAATAAAAATACAATGAAAGCAACTCTCATATTCATACTAGTGATAAATATTTCCATACCACATGTTCAACTGTACAATTTCTCCTGAGAACAAGTCCATCTTCAAAATCTGGCTTCTCTGAAACATGAACACAACTTATTAAACATGAATTTATAGCATAGATGAATTGTCATACCTATGATAAATTATACTAGTTGATGTAGTGTGCCTTGGAGGTTCAAAACTATCAAAATGTGGTACTAATTACAAATACATACAAAGATGTTCTGGATGATTTTTTTAAATGGCGTTTTAGAGCTGCTTTCAAGATTCTCCCACTTATATCACGGCTTGTCAGTACAGGGCAGGAGGAAACTCACAACAGCCGTAGTGCTGAATGTTGCAGTTAACCTGTGCATATCGGCTGGTACTAAGGCACTAAGGATGATAACCTGCGAGTATCGGCTGGTACTAAGACACTAAAGTTGATAACCTGCGAGTATCGACTGGTACTAAGGCACCAAGGATGATAACCTGCGAGTATCGGCTGGTACTAAGGCACTAAGGATGATAACTGCACTGCCATGGTACATACATGCAGCACATCCTATCATGATTGAATCAGAAATGTAATAGGGTACATAAGTTAGTCATGTCTAAATTTAGAATTTCCCAAGTTTTGTTTATAACCAAACGTGAGTACTAGGCCTTAGGTTGACTAAACGTTGTAAATATGAATCATGTGCTTAAATTTCTGTTTTCAGCCGTCTTATATCACACCCGGCTAATCACGCATGATAAATAGCAATACAAAGTAAAGTATGTAAACAAAACAACAGCCTTGCACACATCACTGTGTAGGTTATCACCAGAATCTTTAAAGCAGGTGTCTAAAAATAGAATCTGATCCAATTAGGCGCCCGATAAAAAGTGAAATTGAATACTAGTATAGCAACATTTACTAGGTACCAGCTACTTACCTCCCCTTTTCTTGGTGTAGACTTGTATGAGCGCTAGACTGATCCACATCATCTCCAGTAGGTAGTCCAGATTCAGCCGCATGTTACAACTGTGCCAACAGACAACAGAAAACATTCAATGTAGTCATCTTGTTTGCCAAACAACTAATGTTAACTTGTGTGTCAGAACTGACAACTGTTATGTACTACTATGAAAATCAAACATGAGCAGCAAATTACTTCTAGACATAAATTATACATTTATTTTTAAATGTTTTATCAAAGGGTATTTTTCTATGGACTCTAAAAAAGGAAACCCATAATGATGTAATCCTATCAGTGTATTTGGCATATTTGAATATGAAATGTGTTTATTGTCAGCCTTCCTACCTGACTACTACAGAGTTGGGCTGCCTGGCTAGCCTGTCCACCTCCTCAATGGAAATCTGATCGATTTTGTTGTACACCTGGATAACAATACACATACTTATTAATTATTCTTGCATCATAAATTATTAGTGTATACAACTTCTGTATGAGTAAGAAGAATAAATTAATTGAAAACTCACATTAAGCTTAGTTGAACAGGACTAACATTTTGTGTTTCTTGCCTGCAAGGTTAGTCAGAGCAAGTTACGAAGGCACTAAAGGTGCTGTATGTTAAAAATAGGTTACATGCAGTGCAAATTAACTTGCCACTTTATGTTGGGCAATTGTTAGTTACAGCCCTATTGGACAATTGTATTTCCATAAACACTTTATGACATTTGAAAACAATTTAGAAATTCAGCAATATTGCTATAAATGTAGTTGCTATCGTGCAAATTTGAAAGTGAACATCTTGGTGCCTTGTTTGGATTCAGCTCCATCAATCAAGCATGGCACGACATAACGTCATTGACCCCATAGTCAGTGCCCTACACAATGGACGTGTACTCACATATAAACACGACAGATGTACACGATTCCCAAGGATCACATCGATGAAGTCGTCAGGTGTGCAGTCCTCTCGGAACAAAACCTCACAGTTGAAGATTTCTGTGGTGGTGTTAAGGCATTTCAAACAGAAATTTACATAAAAACTGGATTTGTATCTATGTATTTCTAACATTTGCATCCATTCTACTATGTACTAAGTGACCGTAGCTTTTTCTACCCATATAAAAAGCAAAACAAAATATTTGCATCAACATCCTGTTTCTGAAAGAGTGGTACAGTAAGGTTTAGTGACTGCCAAAGGATACTGTACTCGTGAAGGATCATCTGAACCATCTTCTCATTGCACTTGGTCAGTGCCACCATGGAGTTGAAGGACATGCCACCTCCTTTCTTCCTCTGCAATATCAAAGGTCAAAACTTGTATACTACTAAATTTAATTTGTGTTTTAGCTTAATGTATTAATAACTATAGGGCTGCTCGATTTGTCTGAAAGCTGCTGGCAGCTTTGAAAGATACTGGTGCATATCATGTGACGGTGAGAGTGCAAATAAGGGAACCTGGCTCACCCTACTTAGTACCACATTGTTTAAGACCAGCCGATGCGCTCGTATCATGCCGAGATACACCGGTATCTGGTGATACTTGGGATAGAAATTTGCTAGGTAACTTGTCAAATAGAACGATCTAGCTGCTTAAGCACCCTAAGCGGTGCACTCCAAATCTAACTTGTTTTGTTATGTCAAAAGGAACACCACTAATGAGCTTCTCAATAGAGTTGCCTCTTTCACATGTGTAAACTAGCACATGCTGAACAAAAAGACATGCACAGGAACACTATCATGTAGGCATTAAAAACCCATACGATTGATTGATTTATTGGTTTACGCTGCAGGATTATTACAACCATATGTGGGGACAAAATCCATAAAAACTACGAGGAAATATGTAACTTACCTTAAAATATATATTTGGTCGTACTTTATTCAATCGAATGCCTACACTTTCCAATTCCTTTTCTAGAAGTACTCTGAAAATTAGAATCGTGTTATTTGGAGATATGAACAGACAATTGTGATTTCAGTGGAAAATTAGCACATCTGGAGACCCAAGTCACATCTAGTGCAAATAACTCGACCCCTAGACAAATAGTGCAGCAGATTTCTGCGGATCTGTGGAAAATGCAGTCATGATTGTGTCATTGTAATTATCGCAATGGAAACATGTCAAACTTGCATGCAATTTAGTCTAAATTATTATTATGTAATTGTTTTACTGTGTATACTGTACATGAACACTACCGTTGGTAATCTCTCTTTGTAGCATCCAACATCATGACCACCAGATCGGCTGTTCTGGCCACGGCAATGACCTGTCGACCTCTTCCCATGCCTACAAGTCATACGAACCCGCTCATTAAATACATGACATACAATACAGCTTACTAAATGTCTATCAGTTTAGGATTCTCAAAATGATGACCATAATATTGCTGCCCACTTTCATTGGAAGCATTGCCCAAGGTAGGAAAAGTGTGGTAATTTAAATGGTGGACATATTTTTGAGTTGAATAAGAATTAAACATGTTCAGATAGACATTAAGTTGGCTGTTCATGAATCAATAATTCATAAATATTGTGTTAAAAATAATAATTAAACAAAAATTATTTTCATTAACTAAAATGAATTAATACATACCCTGCGAGGCCCCCTCTATGATACCCGGCAGATCAAGCAGCTGTATGTTAGCACCGTTGTACTGGAAGAGATACCGCAAAAACTAGTACATCACAAAGATTGACATTCGTGATCGTTTAAAAGATTAAGGAAATGTAAATTGCTAAAGTATACTGAAACAGAAATCCTCCAACATTTGAGACACAACTGAGGGTTATTGTCCACCTGTCTGGGACAGGAATGGTCCACAGGCAGACATGTAAATTAGCCCAGATTAACAAGTCTTTTACCTACAGTTTCATATCCAATGTGGCACAGGGACAGGTACATAAAAAATGTAGAGCCTTGTAACTGTGATAAATGAAATCCATCTCCAATATGCAAGACATACCTCAAATACGCGAGATATATCATCAGTATGCATATGCGAGATGCATGTCCGATACATGAAATGCATGTCTTCCTAATATGAGACATCCAAGTTATGTGGCACATATTCAATGTCATTTATTTTAAATGTGAGATACATTTCCAACATGCAAGACAGTCAGAGAAGACACGTCTCTGATACTGGAAAGCTACACCAGGCAGATTGGTCCTGTATGTTACACTGTACTGCACGTGTATGTTGAACGTACCTTGATGACACCAGGTATACACGTGAGCGTTGTGAACTCGTATGATGCTGACTCACTGTGGGTTGAGGTCAGTGCATTTAGAAGAGTGGACTGAAATTCAAACAAAAGAATGTTATTTGGTATATACATCTCATAAAACATCTCATGATACATTTAAAGACAATATCTTCACAATCATCAAAACTAGATATTATCTTAAGAAAATTATTTTTGATTAATACCTTTATTCAACCTCCTATGTACCTTAGACATACAATCACAGATTTCAATGAGCGAGTAGCACTATACTTGAGTAATAAATGCAAACTACATTCATTTGTGATATTTATCATCAATGTAAAATCACCAAAATCCATTTCGTCATCAACATTGGGGGGAAATTCGATCTAGCAGTTACATAATATGTTCCAAAGAGCAGGTAAATAGAGTTACATGTGCGTTCCTTTTAATTCATATAACACATTGAATTTTTAATAACTATTGAGTGTTGAGGAATATTTTTGTTTTGTAATGGGGTTTAGAGTTGCTTTCTAGAATCTTTTACTAATAACTAATATCATGACTTGTCAGTTTTATGGTAGGAAGAAACCAGCAACATTTGTAGCACTGAATATTGCAGTAAACCTGTGAGCACCGGCTGGTACTGACAGACCAAGGATGATAATTGTAGTGCCACTCTACACACAGCACATCCTATTAATATCGCGTCAGAAATGTAACTTCCTATACTATTTCTATACTACTACGTTTCACTGGCCACTACGCTGACGTCCTCATGCAGTTAAAAACTGTAGCACAGTGAAACAAATTACGTCATAATCACGGTTACAATACAATTCAACTCTACTGATACAAGTAGTCCTATACAACATAAAAGTACCAATATGACAAAGTGAACATACTTAAAGTTTGAAATCTTTAAGGACATATTCATTGGGTCCATCTAGGAAGACAATATTAAGTAATTTAATACAAACCTTTCCTACTGATGGGAAACCTATAAGTGCTACGCGAGCATCTCCAGATTTCATAACATCAAAACCTTCACCCTGTAAACATACACAAGTACAGATAACAGCCACATATTAAGAAACATATGATTACTTTAAGATGAAAGACAAGCTACAACACTATTATCATATTATGGTTGGGTATTGGTGGAATAAAATAACATTATCAATACTAGTGACAATGATTACCAATACAATAATGTCTTGATTGTATCTTACCTTGGCAGAAGCCTTTCCAACTGGTTCCATTAACTGTTGTCTATATCTGGCAAGTTTAGCTTTGAGCAGACCCAGATGATATTCAGTAGCTGGAAGTGGAACACATTTTGTCTAAATTATTTCTAAAATGGATAGCCATAATACATATTCATAAGCATCCAACCAAGTTTTCTGTTATGAATGCTCGGTAATGTTTAGGTCTGGCTTCCTGCTTATATGTTCAAGACATCAGAGTTACTCCAATGTCCCATTTGATTAGTACAACTCTTGCGAGTGGCGGATGACTTGAACATGAGTGATCGTAAGTGTGACTGTAAACTGCCCATGTATTTTATCATCATGTACGTGTATACATCACTGCCAGATTCAATATATGTGGATATATCGCAGTTTTTTTCTGCATAAATTACGCAGATACCTTATCTGTCACTGTTAGACAGATCTGCTGTAAATGTATTTAAGGTATCTGATTGGCAGCAAGCCTGCTGATCTGCTGCAATCAAAAACTGCCTTACAAAGTTGACAATCAGTTACTTCCCTTCCCCAACGCGTACGTAATACAGTGTCCCCTCGATATAACGCTGAATTTGGGGTCCATGACATACTAGCCTTATATGATAGTATAGATAAATAACGAAAATATAAATGGGATCCACATCTGACCCAGCCTTGTATCCGAATCCACTCTGTATCGAGCAGTGTTATATCAAGGGGACACTGTATAAGAGCGCAGCGATGGAAACTTACCAATAAAACTTACTAGCTCGAATAATGACACAAATAACAAATGTTTACAAAAAACATGAATTTCTACTAGCCCTTAGGATACCTTTAACAGTAGGAGAAATGGCCCGGGCTAGCGGGCTAGTGTTAATTTCTATCCCTGAGAGCGCATGATGATGAGTAAAATTCTCGCTCACTTTCCACTTCCGTAAATGTTTCCACTTTTATATATTATGTGGTAAAGCCGATCCGACCAATCAGTGCAGTATCAAGAGCGCACGAGTGAGCACCGTTCGAGAGAGAGAGAGGGGGAGGTATGGAACATTAAGGCACATGGAGTAACTAAAAGCAGAGGTACGTGAAAACTGACAGCGCCATCGACACAAATGGATAAGCTATCTACGGAGGTGCATTTTTATGTACTGCCACGTGCTTTTATGCGAGAACTTTGAGATATGGTGTCGACTTCCGTGCCGCAGAAGTTGGCTGTGGAATCTGCAACCTTAGCATGCATGGCAGGAGTATGGCCGGTGAAGGGAGATTAGTGAAGCATTATCACAACCCGGCCATAAATAGGGCCAAAAAACATTGTTGCAAGTGGGAAACTATGTTGCGATTTTGTAACACTGTAGCTGGGTGGTTTGGTTTGGTGCTGAATTCTAAAGGTATGCCGTCTCAGAGTTGCAGGTTATCACTTTAAAGTTGGTGGCGTTACACTTCCTGCTTCTGCTTGTGTTCTTTGCGAGATATTCATCAGTTGGTATAGATGCTAGGCCTGTGACAATTTTGTAAAAGAGCACAAGTTGATGATCTCCCCTTCGGTCTTCCATGGGCTCGAGCTTCAGTCTCTTCAGTATGGATGTTACGCTGCTGTTCCTGTGGTAGTCTGATACTGCTCTTCGTTGGACAAGATACCAGCGCAAGCATTGCATTAGACATTTGCCAGGTAGCTTGTCAAGTAAAATGATCTAGCCTGCAGAAGTAGCTTAATAAGCAAACGCAAAGCCTAGCCAGTTTGCCAAAAGAAACGCCACTATGCACTATTGTCTAATGATTTCCAAGATAGTTGCACATTTCTTAGCATCAAAAACGCTGAATGCAACATATTTCAGGACAATCACCATAACCAGTCGCAACAGCTTCCCATAATCTTTGCATGAGACAGTAGCAGAAACAAATAAAGATTTAACGTTAATTAGATTGGAATATTTATAAAAGTTGGTAAATATATGTGATCGAAAACTGAACAACATTACCAACATTTTCATTCTTACCCTTATTCTTTTGGGTCCTGGCTATTTCTTTCTCAATTTCGGATATTTTTTCAAGGATCCCCATCTTTATCTTAAGAATGTGATCTTTCTAAACTTATAAATAAATCAACTTATTTTAGCAAGTCAACAGCTTCCTACACGTGCGACGTCAGCCGTCTGGAAATGGGGAAACGGAAAGTGGTTATCGTACAACTCTAGAAATATATTAACTTATCACGATTATATCTAGACTAAAGGATTTCTAAAGATATGAACATATATTATGTTATTAATAACAATAAAATAAGAAAGAATCACATTAAGCCATGAGCGACGTTGAAAAATATATTTTGCGACAACGTATCGCCATTTGGCAAAACAATGGCTGCGCCCATGACTGACAGGACTGCAATGTTTTGATCAAACTAATCTGGCGTTTGTACCGTTGTTGTATTCTCGATTAGGTATTTATGTGCCGATTTCGTTTACTTCAATATACAATAGCGCAATGCTCATATTGACATGATTTTCGCAAGAGTAATTGAAGCACAAATACGATAGACAGTTTTAGTGTCGAGGTGGATGACGTAATATTATCGATATGCCATAATATTGGAATGACAAAAAGTTGAATGAAAAACACAGTATTTTTCACGTATTCAACCAATACATTTTGTACACTAACTTACTCTGACATGGTCAAATATGTTGTTTGTCGAGATATTTCATATGTCTCAATGACAATTATTCAAAACCAAAGTCAAACTCAACATGCTCAAACTTCGAGTAAAAGTGATAAAACTATCTCAGCAGTGTTCGAAATTACCGCTGGTCCGCTGGCCCTGCTATTTCTCCCAATGCTAAAGGTATCCTAAGGGCCAGTACAAATTCCTGGTTTTTGTAAACATTTGTTATTTGTATCACTATTCCAGGGCATCTGGCATTGTGCGGCAAGTTTTGGTAAATTGTGCGGCATTTTCGAGTCAAATTGTGCGGCAGAAATTGT
>JAUTBQ010146903.1:0-14735 GCA_032361185.1 Lepetodrilus ovalis | reverse complement strand
TTCATCGAAGTATGAACGCAATGATTTGGGATGATGTGGACCAATCAGATTGTCGGATTGACAATAGATTTATTTATACCTCGATGAACGTAACAATAATGACAGTCAATCCTTAATTGTTCATTAATAGTGAATAACTTGCATATATCCTAGCAGGTGAGTAAGGCCAATGATACAAAAAGGGACAAGTTCTACTACCTAGGTTTCCTTGACGATGTTGGGGACAAAGTCTGGCTTGACGGCATCGGTCAGCGCTTCCTGATACATGTCCAGTCTGCGAGTCATCTGAAAATATTTGGGTTCAAAGTTCATACCATACCTTGTCAGTTTACGGCAGTAGAAAACCTGGAGCTACTGTAGCACATAGTGTAGCAGTACACCTGCAAGCACTAGCTGTTACGTATGCACCAAGAACCATAACTGAACTTGAACAGTGCACACAGTGCATACTATTCTGATAACTTCCGAAAGACAAATATCATGGCCATCAAACTCGGAACCTTTGGCACAAAGATCTAATGAGGTACCACTGCACTGCCACTCACCTAATGTAGTTACACGAGAGAGGTTTAAGATTTGCAGATTCTGCAAAACTTGCAACTTACCCGGAAGCACCACTTGTCGTTGACTTGTCGACACATGTTCAGATCCATCTCTGTGATTAGGAGGCCATCTCTGGTCCGTGACAGGCTCTGAGGAGTTGCATAGTATAGCCTGTGTGTTACCATGTGTCATAGCATAGCCTGTGTGTTACCATGTGTCATAGCATAGCCTGTATTACCATAGAGTTAGAAAAGCACTATTTTTACACTGTCATATTATTAAGGTACTTCTATGCTACAGAGTGAGTGATTATGGAGTTTAACGTCGCTGCGCGAATCTTTCACCCATTTGCGACGAATGCTACAGAGTATCCTTTCATGAAGCTCTCTTATCCACCAAGAGACAATAGTGCTCTCTTTGCTGATAGCTAATGCCCTGCAAAGAGAGCACTATAGTCTCTTAGTAGATGAGAGCTTTGTGAACTTTAGGATACCCAGGGCTCTAGATTAACGTTTTGAATCACATATTCCTATGTCTTGTTGGACATTAAAGTATTTGGCCGGTATGTAAAGGGATTGTTAATCTGGGCTATTAATACCTGTCCCGGGCATGTAGATAATCCTTTCTGTTGAGCACTGTAAGTTATCAGATACCTGTAGGTATTTATTTATGTCAACACTGGCAGATACTTACAGGCGTTCGGGTGCCATCGGGCGCAGCAACGTAACTTGAGCCTGAAATCATGACATGTCACGTAATTGCATCTCAATCAGGGTACGGTTTCTCAAAGCTCTCGTATCCGCTATGAAACCATAGCATTCTCTAAGTGCACAAGCGCCATGTAAAAGAGATTGCTACGAGAGTGCTTATGGTCTTGTAGTAGATACGAGAGCTTTGAGTAACGATACCCTGATCAGTTATTATTTACATTGTATGTGCAGAGCTCTATAGGGCATCACTGTAGGTGAAGAGACTTGCTGCTATCATAGTATATCAGTGTAAGGGAAGACACATGACCAGGTGTCAGGATGAGTGACAATGGATTTTAACATCGCTGAGACGATTTGGTATCAGGATGACATTAACGAAAAGAGAAACAAATAAAAAGTAAAAATCAGTATAATAAAATGCTATCTCAGGGCTCCAGACTAACATTTTGTGTTACTTGCCCCCAGGGCTAGTCAGGGCAAGTTGTAAAGGCACCAAAGCATCTATATGTTGAAAAATAGGTTGCCCGCAGAACAATTTAACTTGCCCCTGTACGTCGGGCATACCTTAGTCCAGAGCCCTGTATCTAGGAGAATCCTACTTACCATAGAAATGTCCAAAATCTTTATGAGCTGAAAATGCAAAGAGATGAATTATATGTAAATAAATTGGAGCCTTTAAAAGTAAATATTTACTGTCTGTGCTATATATGCATAGCAAACAAAAGAAAGGATTATGCCTTGCAGATACTTTGGCCTTTTCTATCTTTTAAACCATTTTAAAGATGAATTTTTTTTTACAAAAATACTAGAGACATGACAACTTAACAAGTTAATAAATATCGCTGTATGAATCAACATCAGACCCCAATATTTCGAAACTTTCTTCAGTACTATTTCAAGCCAACTCAGTTTTTTTCCACAAATCCCCATATATTTGTCCATGAGCATGAAATGGTACTCAACAGGGTTTATGGGGCCTGATAATTGTACGATGATATAACACAAATCACTAACGACAAATGGACTAATTATTATTTAGATATTATTTAACATTTGGACAGACCTTGTGTTATTAACCCTCAGTCCATTATGTCTTACCTGGTTGTCCAGTTCCAGAGGTGAATTCATTTGGAAAGTATTCCTGAATTTAATATAATACAGAATATTATTAAATGACACACAGAAACTGGATTGACTGAATAGGAATGAATAAAGATTTTCAGCTTTCATATGAGACAAGGAAATACATTCATTTTAGCTGAATTTCTGAAAATACTTACAGTTCCAACTCTGTTTATGCCACATGTGAAGTATGTGTTGGCAACGGCGGCACATCGCGCTTCGATGGGCCATATTGGTTCACTAAAAACCAAATATACGAGTCCAAATTTTACTAATTAAATTCTTCAAATGCTGTCTAAAAAGCTTATATAGCACAGAATGGTAAATAAACATACACACATACAAGATTTGAGGAAAACTACTGTAACATTAATAAATAGTCTCAGTTTGTCAGGCAGTACTTATGCACGTGCTTGTATTGTTCTTTCTAGAATCTTTCACTAATAATATGATAGGTTTAGGGCAGGAGGAAACCCACACCATGTCGAATTTTGCAGTAAACCTACGAGCACCGGCTGGTACTTACAAACCAATGATGATATCTGTATTGCCACTCTACAGACAGCGTATCCTATCAATATCACGCCAGAAAGGTAACTTTTGCAAACATTGATGCTGGGCCCCCTGGCACGCGATTTGAACTCAGGACCTTTAGCCCCGAAGTCCAAACATTCTACCACTGTGCTACTGCCCACCCCATGGATGACAATGGACACATTTCAATGCCATCATTCACCTCAGTCCTGCAACAGTAGCAGATGGGTTGAAGACAATCTCAGCTCCATTGATGCCATACATCAACCAGTTCAAAGGATGGTGACGGCCGTAACAGATGTTCACACCAATTTTCCCTGAACAATTAAAAAACAATATATGTTAGACTATCCAGTGAGAAAATAACGCCTCAGAGATGATGAAGTGTGTTGATTGCAGGTAAAAATGTGCTCTTTTTTTTACTAAAAAGAAAGTGTTGAATCAACATGCTTGCTTTATTTTAATTGTAAATGTGAAATAGACATGCTTGTTTTAATTAAAAGATATGTCTTTAATTAACATGCTTGCATTAACACCCCAGAACCTTTATGCACTCAGGCCGAGAACCTCGGCATATCGAGTTAATGCTTTATATCGTAGCGGGAATATTTCACCCATAGGTGACGACAACACTTATTGAAATGAGACTTGAAAGCTGGTAATTACAAATTGTTTAATCAAGGTAGATAGAAAGCTCACCAAACTGAGTCTGGAACACCCTGTGGCCTGTGTCCCCCTCCATGTAATAGGTCGACTGTAATGTTCGTCATATTAGTCATGTTAATTATATAATATAGTGCTTCCAGGACGCGTAGCAAAATATTGCATTGTTTTTGCTTATCTGAAGCAGGATTGTGTGTTCGGTAAAAGTAGCACATTAATATTACCAAGGCTAGCTGATCTTTTTTTAAAATTATTTTTATCACCTATGTCAAATTTGGTTACACTCAAAAATAATTGAAAACAAATATTCCTATCTTTTGCTCATGTAATTATATTCTCAAAAATTAAGAAGGAATTCTGTACACTCACCTCATTAAAATCTGTAACTCTTGGAATATGATTCTTCCTGGACTTGCCAATGACCTTGCCAGTGTTGGAGATGACCACTGTGATGTACGAAAGGGAAGACAGCTGCATTCACTACACACATGACGTAAACTTGTGTATACAAAGAGGAAAAGTAGTTTCAACGTTATCCAATGTATCTTTGTGCAAGTAGAATTCATTTCATAATTAAGCTGGCTAGTTGTGCATACCTGCTGTATTAGCCAGAACGTCTCCGTGGTTTTCGTCTCTCTCGAGGATTGGACACACCAGAACCATGTTGAACTTCCTGCAAATCTGAAGACATGTCACACGTATAAAGCCATTACCTCAGTGTTTGTTTCTCTCTGGCGCTATCTACTAGTAGGCTTGGCAACAGACAATTGTGATTTCAGCGGAGATGAACCAGGGGGCAGGGGGCTGCATGCCCCACGCTACGTCTAGAGCAAATACACCAAACCCTGGACAAATAAAGCAGTGGATTTCTAATTTACAGAATATTGCTGCTGTTGCTGCTGATACTGTGTGTGGTTATGTTATTTGTTGTATTACATAGCTGAGGGAATACTTCACCCATATGTGCCATTACAGGCCAACATCCAGGCACTTATCGCTCTCAGCAAGTTGAATACAAAGGACATAGCAACCGTTACTGGTGCCAAGTGTTGCAGTAAACATGGTAAACCTCCATGTACTGGTTAGAATCGGAAGAAGGCAAGACTGCAGAGCATGAAATACACACCTCCTGCATGGCTTTGATGGTTGGTCCGTCCTCGGCAGATTCTGCAAACTCGCACCACGGCTCCTTCTCACGCGTGCAGAACACAAACGGCATGTCTGCAAACAGTCAACATGGTCAACATCATTCAACATCAAGATACAAATTGTTTATTAACATCTAGTATTATAATACACATGGTAGTACAATATCACAGTGTTTGAACATAGAGCAATGGGCGAGATGATGTTTTATGCTGCTGCAGATGAGTGAGTGAATATGGAGTTTTACGTCGCTGCAGGAATCTTTCACCCATTTGCGACTGCTGCTGCAGGAATCTTTCACATATTATGCGACGATACACAACAATGAGACAATAACTTATAACATGATAATGTGTATCTACAATAATGTTAAAGCTAAAGTTGTTTATATAAAACATTAATCCCACTTCTGAAACAGAAACTATATTCCTTAAAAATTTCAAGTTCAATTAAGTCGAAGATAAAATAAAGAAAACTGTAGTAAATTAATAATTAATCTACTTCCTCCGTTCTACTCACTCCATGCCTCCTGGAGACACATGATGTTCACGTCACACAAGGCCGCCGCTTCTATGATATCGCAGATTCTCTTGATCAGTGCATCTCGCTG
The DNA here is from genome assembly GCA_032361185.1 of Lepetodrilus ovalis. Lineage (NCBI taxonomy): Eukaryota > Metazoa > Mollusca > Gastropoda > Lepetellida > Lepetodrilidae > Lepetodrilus > Lepetodrilus ovalis. Next base: position 9,407 of record JAUTBQ010146903.1, on the reverse strand, counting down.
AAAGCATGTAATTATTAATTAATAATGCACTGTACCAGTCAGTGTTGGAAATTACCGCTGGAAACTTACTGGCCCAAATAATGATACAAATAACAAATGTTTACAAAAAAACACAAATTTCTACTGGCCCTAAGGATAGCTTTAGCAATGGGAGAAATGACTGGGCCAGAAGACCAGTGGTAATTTCGAACACTGGTACCAGTAACACCAATGTCAAAATCTAATAGTTGCTCCTGTGTATGGCCGGGTTGTGATAATACTTTGCCATTTAGTACATACTATTACTCATTTCACATAGCGAAGCATTATCACTAGCGGACAACAAACAAGGCCTAACTTGGCAATATATGTACTCCCCGCCAGCTGTGGCTCATGTTAAAGATGCATCAATATTTAGTTCCTGCAGGCTCATACCCTACTATAAGCAAACCCTGGCTCACACAGCTATATTTGGCTGTACCTGTTCTACGATTGGTGCATTGGTAGGAGCGACAATCTTGTTCTGTATGGCCCCCACCCTGATGACACGGGGACTTCTCGAGGATTCCACACTGGCGTCAAAGGCGAAACCCTGGATTTCAAAGTCTCGTTCCTTGGAGAGCTCCACAGCCCTAGCAGGGAGGGAAAGCTTGCTGTAATAAGAATATAATCTCAATGAGTCAATGAATGAGTGATTATGGAGTTCATCAGCTGTTCATGTGCTCGGATTGAACTGCCTCACACACCATGCACACTGTACTTGAAATAGTAAAGGTGGCATATGTTTATACATTAGCTTGACTATATCATTGTCTAATGTTTCGTATTTAAACAATACTTATGATATCAGCTGATATTATTTAATAATGGCCAAAAAAAATGCAGTGTTCACAACCACTGAAAACACAGCGCACAAACACACCACAATAGAACGTAGTGGTGTGTGAAATCGCACATGTCGTCTCACTCGTTTACTTCATTTACATTTAGGCATGTTAAATATCTAGCAGATGCATCTGGAACTTTACCGGAGTTCCTTGCCATAGAGATGTCGCCTCACGACTGCCAACTCCGCTGGTGGGAGATGTTTGTCTAAAATCTGCTCGATACTCTCAACCTCTGCCGACATGTTGGTGGACTATGGACCAGTCTATTCTAAAAAAATGGGGGTGCACAGGATGGAAAGTAGAATAAATATCGTGAAACTTGTGAGATCATATACGTTATTGTGTAATTAATAAATGTCAGATAGTATATACATCGTGGTAACTTTTACTTTCATTTGTGCCTTCGTAACAACTGAGAAATAATCGTTGTGCAAAGTGAGACCTGAGTTTGCCTCCCCTATGTTTTGAATGCTCCATCAACGTGGTATCTGGGTCGATGGTTATCTTGTGATTTCTCATTTCCAAACTGCTGAGTAGGTCAGAAAACCCTGACTAATATCTGATTATCTTTGAATAAAATTATAGTTATGTCTAAAACCATTATTATTATACAAAGTAAACGTGTGTTATGATCTTTATAGCTTTGAAAATGGATGAGGCCGAGGCATACAATCACAGATATTTATGGTTGTTTTGGACTAGTTCTTGGGTACAACTGCAAAGTACATTCACTTGACATACATAAAATCATGTTTGTACTTCCAAAAACCTTTCCACAGCTGTATGGTAGATGGAACATTCAGCTATAATGTACAATCACGCGATAGGTCGAGTCGAATATACATACTAGCGGTCTGAATGTGGTTATTATATATTAATGCAGTTGATGCATCAAAGACAAGTTAATTAATATACTGTCGCACTAATATTAATATAAATATTGAATTTATTATACCGTAACTATCAAGTGTTGGGGGAATAAGTACATGAGTAAATAACAATTTGTGTGTACAAATCAAATGTAAATACAGTGTACTCTGTATAAACCGGCCCTCGTTGGGACCGATAAAATATGCCGGATTTGAGAGAGTGCCGGTTTACTCAGTTTGTCAAGAGTTCCGTCCCTTGATTGAGTGCATACGGTTCGCAGCTGTTCGGATGTAGCTCGAGATTCCTCTAGCCTTTGGCCGACTATGTGACACTTTATATATACCATGCCATATAAAAAGGGTCATATCGCCGAAGGTTAGAGGAATCTTGAACTATTTCAGAGGGTATGCCATGATACTAGCATTAGTATGACAAATAGACCTACTAATGCCTATTTAAGTATAGGTTATCCTGACACTTTGAGCTCAATGATGAGACATCATCATTTAGTGAGTATACTCGTGCATTTACTTGAGTACAGTGAAAACATTGATACTGTATGTTGATATAAATACATGGTCAGTCAACTATTGAATAATTTAGCAACTAGCACAATATTTCCATCAATCTGATCAATTGTTATTACTAAAATTACCAAAACTAAAATTACTAAATATTTTCATATAATAATGTATTTGTTGTATAATTGAAAATTTGCTCTTCCTATTAGGCCTGCTCATGTGGTGTAATGGATAAGGTGTAGCTCTCATCCAGGTGGCCCGGGTTCTCTCTCTCTCTCTCTCTCTCTCTCTCTCTCTCTCTCTCCCTTCCCATGTATGTGAGTAGGCCCTATATATACTATTTGTATGTCTGTATTTAATATACACTACCAAGAAAAACTCAACCAAGTTTGTGCTTGCGAGCGTGTGTAAGGCTTATAGCTTCTCTTACACTTATTACCATATTTACGACATACGGTATAGGATATTGCTATAATTATAATATCCTACTCACAACGGTGATTATTACGGGGATTATGTACTTGCTAAATGCCTCACAATGACGCACTCATCTCGTACATCAAGACATTCTGTTAATATTATGACCTATTTCCTACTGAAGTAACAACAACAATGCTACACAGGGCAATCAAGATAGCTTTCAGCAGTGAGAAGGTTAAATGATGTTTGGCAGTAAATTATTAACGATTCTCAAATCAATATACAGATAATAAATAGCCCAAACAAGAATTAGTTGATATCTTTTTATTGCAGATATTCGAATCTCTATTCACATTATATACATGTACACAAACTATAACAATATACATACAGGTAGTTTGCAATTGCAGATCGTATATGCTTTGGCGAGAAAAAAAAAAGGGCCGATGAAACAGATGCATTGAAATGGGGATTTCCCTTATAATCTGGGTAATATATTAACTGGAAGTGACGTAAACAGTGCCTGGCGATTGGGATCTGACAAGATTCTGGCTTTTAATATCATGTTTTTCCAACACTAATTTAATAATTGATATTAAAAGTCAAGCCGGTGATATTTTACATGCGCATCATACACTATGATATTTGAAGCGCCGCCTATGAGCAGCCTATCTCGTACTCGGCGCTGTATATATAGATTATAATTATTATTACTACTATTACTATATATCATTTCAAATATTTGGCTAAATAATAGAACCAATGTCCATATCGGACAAGCTAATTAGTTCTAGTGAAATAGTATTTCATACAATATGGGTATTCTTGCCAAGACGGCGGAATGTCAAATCTGGTTGTTTTATTGACGAACCAGAAATACAGAAATATATAGATGTAGAATTACAGTAAAACAACCAAATATTATAATGTCTGAATCTTAGGGTTGGTTACAATATCCATCAAATGATTTCGTCATATAAATTAATAATTGTTATAATTGAAATATCGGTATGTATAAATTAAACATAGCTAGAGAAATAGTGACGGTTCTAATAGCTTGTTCTCTCAACTAATAATATTAAGGGATCAGAAAATCATTGAAACTAATCATAATGTAAAGCTATGTTTAAAACGTAAAATGAAAAGAGAAAAGAAATACAATAATGGAATATAATAAACAAATCTATTAATTATAGTATTCTTACTATATATGCACATATGTCCATACATAAAACAGTCGCACCATAACCAGATAAAATTAATGCTCACCAACAATCAACTCAAATCAAATAAACATTCACTCATTAAGTAAAACTTGCATTGCGCCGAACCATCCTCAATGAAAAATAATATATTCAGAATAGATACTATTCAAATGTGTAAAATAATCTTGAAAATGATGAGAGTATATCCTCGTACACTAGTACTCTTGTACCACCATGTGTGGAGAAAGAGAATAAAGAATTGAATTTAAAGTATACTATAGTATAGTATCTCGTCATGCTTCGTCGGTGTCATTCGGCCAAGTGAGCTAAAATATTAGCATTTAACATGTTATTCCCCTAAGAAGCATGGCATTAAAATGCCATTGAAACTACCGCTTAAAAACACACCAAAATGTGATACAATGTAAAAAAAGAATAAATAAAACGTATGAAACTCACATAAACAGTTGAATTAGAGAATTTAACGATTATGATGATGTATTCTCCATTTACAATATAATTTCCATAATGAAAACATATACGCAAAAGTGATATCAAACCCAGATTATCAGTATATATATATAATAGAACTTTGTTCTGAGAACATATCATACAGAACATCAATGAAATTGCACATAGATCATCATGATATCAGACATACAAAACATCAAGTACAAACTATGCTGGACAATGATTAATAGTGACATTTCCATTGCTTAATCGGCGAAACCTGTTAGGCAATTCTAGTGCCATATCCGTTGCTGTATCGACAAAACCTGTCAGGCACTTCTAGTGCCATATCCGTTGCTGTATCGACAAAACCTGTCAGGCAATTCTAGTGCCATATCCATTGCTGTATCGACAAAACCTATTAGGCAACTATAGTGCCATATCCGTTGCTGTATCAACAAAACCAGTTAGGCAGTTCTAGTGCCATATCCATTGCTGTATCGACAAAACCTATTAGGCAACTATAGTGACATATCCATGATAATATCCAGGCGCGTAGCTAAGGGTATTTTAATGTGGAAACGCCAGTACCGTAGCTGCACTATATGTTTTGTTTAAAAAATAATGTTAACTAGGAAATTGATGTTGAAGCGTCTGCGAATAGGTAACCACACGCCTGATATCTGTAAAACCTGGCTTTTTCTCATCCATATGCTGCATCCGACAGAAAAGTCTCCAATAAAGCATTTTGAAAATACTGAACTGCCCCTAACGAACTATAGGCCTAATCACGTTTTAAATAAAAAGAATATCAGTGCCCGTTGTCAATGAAAAGGTCAGTCCTTTTGCAGTATCAGCAATGCTTATACCGTATTTACACGCACTCAACATGTGAACATGCCGTGATATATGGCAACTAAACATGCAACCAAGCCAAAGTGAACAAACAAGATTTTCGTAATGAAATAATGACACACAACTGACAATGACTATTAGTCCAGCGGCCAATAATGTTTCTAAGCGTTTCCGCCATCAGCATTCAGTAGTAATAACCTCGTAATATATATATATATACTATGATCGTGGTCCCGAGTGGTATCCAAAAGAAAAGACGAAACCTTGGCATAGATTTTCTCTTGACTATACACTGAAGATATCCCTACCACAGGAGAATGCGTCCTCCCAAAGTGAACATTAACCCCAACTCCGCTAGTACCTTATTATACATACATAGAGTTTGAATGCAACTCCGGTCCTCAGCGGCTCCAGGTAGCTGGGTGAGGGTTAAATTACATTGGGCAATAAGTGGCACTACTACTATCGACAACGTAACAGATTCCAAAAGCTAATTACGTACTATTATCAAGATACACATGAACATCAAATCACATAATTGGCAAGAAGTGGCAATGACTTTGCTACTATCAACACGTAACGTAAATAAGTTAACGTAACGTTATCGAGATATACAGGCGTTAATATGTGAAGGTCACCAAAACATAAGGCCTTCAATGGGTGCCTCCAATACATTCATATAACGATTAAACGTCAACGATAACTATCTGTATAATCATACATTTAACGTTATTAAAACAACAAGTACAAAACAACAATGGCGGCCGGGTCAATAATGGTACGTCTGCTACTCGGAACTATTCAGGGGAGACTACTGATATCTCTCTTTGGCGGAAGTCCGGTTGGTTTTTCTGAAGATTTAGCCTTTTCTTCGAACATCAGAATTCTGAAAAATGGAGAGATAAAAATTGGTATTGGATGCATATCACACGGTTTGATGGCATAAGAACGTTTCCGGGAAAAAACAACATATCAGAAAAACACAAAGAAACATAAATAACATACGGTATACAGCAACAGTAGCCTATTTTATGTTAGATGGCAGCAAACAAGCTTGGAGGCGATATTCCCCCGCATGACCGTCTATTCTTACAGTTTGAGCACGGTAGATTTTGGCCCCAGCATCATCTTGATGAAGTCGACGTAGTTGATGGCTCCACTGTTGGTGGAGTCGACCTCACGGATCATCTTCTTCAGCTCCAGGTGCGTCTTTGCCTGTCCGAGCTTCTCCAGCATGTACTTCACGTCCATCAGGTCTGTAGGCAAACACACAGTAAATACTAATACCTGCTCACCAAGCAGAGAGTGGGTACCCGGTAGGACTTTGATTGGATTAGTGCTTTACGTCGAAGCGGGTAGGCCTCTATCTAGCGTTATATTTCTAGTGATTTATAGCTGGATGCTAAAGTGAGCAATCTTATGGAAAGGAAGCTATAGAATCTTACAATAATTATAAACATTACAATATAAACATTACGATTTAAACATTAAAATGTAAACATTACAATATAAACATTACATTATAAACATTACAATTAAATAGGTCTACGCCACGTTTAAAGATATACCATGTTCAGTGTTTTCAGTTGGTCATCATTAGAAGTTGCAAGACGCGCCACTGTATACTTATATCTTTGCCCGTTTAACCCTCTCCCTGCTGTAGGCAACCGGAGATGCCCTAAAGAGCTGTGTTTGTGCATAATCCAGCAGGGGGAGGGTTAAAGACTACAATTGTACAGTGGTTCCCGATTGGCATCAATGGGAATAACTGTAAGACGGAATGGTGCGAAACCTTATAATATAAACATTTTTACATTAAAAAACAATACCTTTTCTATGCTTGCCAATGTCAGTCGGTGGGGCAACAGTTAGACGGTAAGACATGTGTCACTGTATAAAACTCTAGACGTGTCACTGTATAAAACTATAGATGTATAAAACTCTAGATGTGTCACTGTATAAAACTCTAGACGTGTCACTGTAGAAAACTCTAGACGGGTCACTGTATAAAAGTCTAGACGTGTCACTGTATAAAACTCTAGACGTGTCACTGTATAAAACTCTAGACGTGTCACAGTATAAAACTCTAGACGTGTCACTGTATAAAACTATAGACGTGTCACTGTATAACACTCTAGATGTGTCACTGTATAAAACTCTAGATGTGTCACTGTATAAAACTCTAGACGTGTCACTGTATAAAACTCTAGACGTGTCACTGTATAAAACTATAGATGTGTCACTGTATAAAACTCTAGATGTGTCACTGTATACAACTCTAGATGTGTCAATGTATAAAACTCTAGACGTGTCACTGTATAAAACTATAGATGTGTCACTGTATGCAACTCTAGATGTGTCAATGTATACAACTCTAGATGTGTCACTGTATAAAACTCTAGATGTGTCACACTGCATAAAACTCTAGATGTGTCACACTGTATAAAATTCTAGATGTGTCACTGTATAAAACTATAGATGTGTCACTGTATAAAACTATAGATGTGTCACTGTATAAAACTATAGATACTAACACTACACAGTCAGATATTTACTCACTGAGATCTCCGGATTTGTCTCGATCACATTCGATAAACTTCTCTGAAACATAGAGTTAAACGAATGAATTTGTCTTGCTGTAACTTGCTTGTTAATATGGCTATCATGAAAACAGATATGGCTACTAATATTGTTTTAGATTCTGAATTTGAAATACTGTGAATGATTGAAATGATGAACATGACATAATGACGATGGGTACATACTCTTATATGCTTCCAACTTTTCATCCAGATCATCAACATCTTTGAAGTAGTCATCTTCGATGAATTCCTGAAAATATTGAATATCATTAGTATTGGAATCCAATGAAACGCCATAAAATGTGAACTGATGCGAAACATTCCGTAAGGGACTTGACTCCATCAACCCTGTGTTACGAAGCTAATGTTGCAATGCTTGTGAGAATTTGTTTTGCATTGGCCTAAATTTACACCCGGACACGATCCTTTCGTGAAACACCATCCTCGCACTCCATTACATTCAGGACTCATTCCATGTTGTACCCCTGGCACACATCTAGAGAGAAACTTGCGTAAACAGTTTAGAATTATCATCTATTTCATTGGATAGAATTTTACAGTAAATTCATCGGGAAAATGATTTCATTGGTTGTCTGTTTGCGCATGTTTCTCGCTAGATGTGTGCCAGAGGTACGACATGGAGCGAGTCCTGAATGTAATACGTATAGCCCTGTGTTGCGAAGATGGTGCAACACATGCATGTCGACTAAGCAAGCAACAGTCTTGACTTCTAACCTTGTTAATGTAATCCAATTTCTTTTCCAGGTCTTCCAACAGCTTACCAAAGGCTTTGCCACCTGGAAGAACACAACACAGCTGTGATATATCAATACCAAATCTATAGCATATGTATACATCCTGTATTAGATACAGAGCATTGGAGATATGTGTCTATGTGAAGCAGTATAGATATTTACATACATAAGCTCCCTATGACTACGATCAATCTATTTGAAATCAGATGTACCCTGTCGCCTATGATGTATACGTATTGACGACAGCCCAATGCACGTATAATTTTAATTAGTTTTGCTTTGATAAGAGAAGGTACTGCAAGAATAATTATAGAGAATATCACCAGAATTTATATATTTTGATATCGTTGTTATCTTACGAGTTGATAAAAGTAACGTAAATACGAGGCTTTGCTGAGTATTTACGTAACTTTTAGTAACGAGTAGGATATCAACGATATCAAAACACACGAGGGTGATATTATATTTATCACCCAATAATATCATTCTTAAATAATTTAAGAAAAATAATTAACACTTTGAGAAGTTTTTACTGGGAAGTCAATGACTAAGCTGATGTGCATTTGCTTTGATAAGTCATATAGCATTGTTACGATGGTGATAACATCATAATGGTAAACTGATTGTCAGAAGTTGACCCTTTAAGTGACGTGACTGAATTGACCAACCGGAAACATCTGATTTAAGATCTCCTATTAGATATATAGACAATATCCCATTCCGTACGAGAGATTACAGACTATTTTTCCCGAGTAAAATTAATGTTGTGGAATGGGAAGTTGGTGCGTGGACATCCTCGAAAGACCAAGCTATTCTGAATAGGCAGTGATCCCAGGGTATTTGGCGGAAGGTAGTGGAGTCACAATAGCTTGGGTTTTCTAGG
>JAUTBQ010146892.1:0-14742 GCA_032361185.1 Lepetodrilus ovalis | reverse complement strand
CGAAGTGCCAAGGGACGTAACTACTATTAACATTGCGTCATTCCTATTTATAGCCTATCTGTGCAAGCATGTATTGTTATCACATTCTGTTATCGTACTTAATGCTATCTTACATGATGAAGTATATGGTATATAATGATGTGATATGGTATGTTATAGCAAAGCATAAACATAGTAATATAAATATTTAGGGTTTTTAACATGTAAACATTCCTGTTTAACCATGCTAATATCATGATGTACTAGTATCAAATGGACTAGTACTGCTGATGGTAAACAACATAATGTCATTTCTGTAAGTAATGTATGTCAAATAATCGACACCAACAGCCAATATTCCAGTAATTGCTCAAGGGTGGATAAACGTATTTACAATTCCTTCTGAGTTCATCAACCATTCATATACTATATATCAGACATCCACATACATCCGCATCCATTGTCTAACATACCTGTACAGTATATCCTTCATCCATATCCAAATAAAGTGTCTAACATGCCGTACATCCTAATATTCATTTATACCCGCATCTAATGTCTAATATACCGTACATCCAAACATGCATCTATACACGTATCTAATGTCTAACATAACGTACATCCTAACATTCATCTATACCCGCATCTAATGTCTAACATACCGTACATCCTAACATTTATCTATACCCACATCTAATGTATAACCTACCGTAATTCCAAACATTCATCTATACCAGTATCTAATGTCTAACATACCGTACATCCTAACATTCATGTATTCCGCATCTAATGTCTAACATACCGTACATCATAACATTCATCTATACCCGCATCTAATGTCTAACATACCGTACATCCAAACAATTCATCTATTCCCACATCTAACGTCTAATATACCGTAAATCCTAACATTCATCTGTACACGCATCTAATGTCTATAATACCGTACATCCGAATATTCATCTATACCTGCATCTAATGTCTAACCAATACCATACATCCTAACATTCTTCTATATTTGCATCTAATGTCTAACATACAGATCATCCTAATATTAATCCATATAGTAATCCACATGTTATTCATTGTCTATTATGCACTACCTCACATTTATCAATATACTGTGAACCGTTGTGTATTCTTCAATACCGGTAGTATATTTCTTAACATTTGTCTATTGTCTAACATACAATATAAATATGCCCTCAGATTAATAATGTATGTTAGTCAATAGATGGATGTGTATACTATGTCATCATACTAATCTACCATCAGTAACTCGTCCATTGGTATGGTCTAACATAAGGTACAGTACTGACATCGACATGTGTGATCAATATCCATATCAATTGTCATATCCACAGCATCCCCTCTACAGCTACATCATCCCACATGCATGTGAAGGAGCAAAGTAACGAAGAGCTAACAGATCAGATACTACATGTAGTATATACAGGAGCTATTAAAGCAGGGATATAGCATCACATTCACTTTACGATCTCTATGTTGGAACTGCTAGCCACAGAGTAGCGGGGCGTGTCACTAAGCCTCGTAATAAAGCCCAAACAGGCGTATGCTTGTCTCTCCATAGTAAGTGTTTTATATCGATAATAAAATAGCGGCACCGCAGGCATCGTATACAAGATTACTAATACATATTTCGTGCGTAGCCGAGCGTGATAATAGCATATTAATGTCTTCTTTTCTTTGATTTATCAATTTGAAAATGTTTCTTAAGAATGCATGTGTGGAATAAGACAAGTTCGTACTGTATGTGTTATTTTGTTTGTATTCTATTTTAAATTTTGTGAACAGTTATATTTAAGGCAGATATTACCAAATGGAGAAAAGATGTACATCTGCTTGACATGGGATGTATTTCATTTAAGATTATTGTTTAAATGTGTTTTAAAATATTTGGATTATAGTTGAAAATTGCCAATCGTTAACACTAGTTTTACACTATTAAGATGTGCAATGGGTGCAATATTTGTAATCTATAATCTTGTAATATGAGTATTGATGTACTTGGCAAGGTCTGTATTCTAATGAATCCAATTCGTTTCAATTCACATCATATTTAGTGTACATGTACGGAAGGTACGGAGCTGAGAGAAAGAGAGAGAGAGAGAGAGAGAGAGAGAGAGAGAGAGAGAGAGAGAGAGAGAGAGTGTGTGAGAGAGAGAGGGAGGGAGGGAGAGAGAGAGATAGTATAATGGTATCTGATTTCTACAGCGATTTAAACACAATTTACGAAAACTACATATAAGCTACACTGATACAGGGTTTTTGTTAAGTTTAGAGAATTCCCTGAGAATACATTATTGTCATACCATGTTGACATCTTCATCACCAACAATAAGCATTTTAAATAGTATACCCAATAAAAGTAGTTGACAGAGACGCTTAACTGTATTAGTACAAAATATTATGTCGGTACGGATCGTCGTATGGCTTAATATCTTATTTGATACTTGGGGTGTTTTTTATATAATAAAATATATGTATTTTCTAGTAATATGAAAAATATATTTTCTGAAAATCAGCACAAGATCATAATTTTTATAAAAACTAACACCAACAACTGAAAGGACAAATTCGATTGAAGATGGTGGGATTTTATTGCATTTTATTTTATTTAAATGTCTATCAAATGAAAGATAAATACGCAACCATTTTTGGGACAGTCGGTGGGATCGAGGAAATAATAAAATCTGAAAACGTTCATATAAAGAAGCTTCATAGCATACGTATAATTAATTGCCATTATGGAGTCAATACCTGTTATCCGTTCCTGACAAAAAAGCAAACAGTAACAACAGGATACTACATGTGAATACGCACCAGCGGCATTTATTTCACTGGAACTTCACGTGAACCTTGTTATTCTCCCCGCCTCTTACCAGCATGAACTCAAATAAAGTACCATATCTACAAAGTTAAGTCATCAATCTCATTAAAGATCAGATCCGAATCTGACGTTAGATATTTGGACTCACCCGTATCTGCAAGGTTGCAGCAATATAACGTCAAATTATTTAAGGAGCGAAACCAGATATGATTTTAATTAGATTGCTAAGCCATAAGACTATACGTGATTCGTGGATATTTCGTAATGGAAAGATTAATTTAAGTAAAATATAACTTGTTGTGTTTTCATAATGGTTGACAATTTTAATTTAAGTATTCATGTGGAGTCTTATAGATGGATATAATAGACAGACAGCCAAGGCTGAAATTGTTTATTAAAGGTCTCACGTGCTATGAATACGTACTTGTAAAGATATTCTTCTATAAAGTTATGCCATCATTTGAATCATGTATAATTGATTGTACATTCAATGCGTGTTGGCTTCCTATAGATGATTATATATTAATTATTATATTGTCGTGAATATATAAAGTATAGATCAAGTTTAAAATAGTATGTGTCGCAGATGTTGTCAACTATCAACTAAACAATTAGAATTCCACGTCAATATTGCATGATAAAATAATCGTTTTATTATGTTATGGTACATAATAGACTCATAAAATTGAAATAACATTGTCTTAGCATTTTCTAGTAATCTAGGTATCCAATAGCTCATTAATAAGATATATCTTGTTTTCCGTGAACGAATTTCCGTTAAGTATTTGTGTTAATGCTCCATATTATCATATGCAGTACTATTAAAGGCATTCTATCACAGATATTTATGGCTGTTTTTTACTAGTTCTTAGCTACAACTACAAAGTACATTCACTTGACATACATATAACATGTTTGTACTTCCAAAAACCTTTCTACCGCTGTACGGTAGGCAAAATTGTTTCAACAACCTGAACAATCTTAGTTCTTCGTCCTTCTTTATATTAACGCAAGGGAACATATTAATAACTCTCGTATATCATGAATACATCAAAGACAACATCATTATTAGTCAGGACAAATAATTATTATAAAATATGAAATTTATTATAAATATTAAGTGTTGGGGACTTAGTATATCAGTAAATAACAACTTTTGGATTTACAAATCAAACGTAAAGTCTCAGATAGAAATTCGTTTGGCCATTACCTAGGTCAATCAACCGTGATAGTATGCCTTTAAACAAATGCTCAAGACGTGTATATAACTGAAGCAAATGTACTTTAACATTATAAGTGTTCCTCGATTTAATTACACAGAATTGACACCACAGGGGTTAACAATAAAATATAATTTAATAATTTCAATAATAACTAGAGTTCTATAAAAAACACACCTACTTGTAATTATTGCCAATTTAAAACCGAAATGAAATGGGGGTCGTGACTCGCGGGAATATTTTTATTCAGAGATGTCCGAATTAATATATAGTTCACTGCATGTGATCTTCATGATCTATGAAGTCAATCGAGACTATTATCTATAAATCATAGTCCTGACGACCACACCAGACTTCATCATCATCCCCCATTGTCCTCGATCACAACTACAACATAGCACTTAGACAGATTTAAACACGTCGGGGTAATGTCGACCCCCTACATACATATATCAACTCCAATATCTCTTTAGATTGCTTTAATTATGCAGATTTGTAACAGGAATTTTATTTATGATACGAATCGCAGAATACATTAATCCGATATAATGGTAAACAAATACATTAGTTTCTATTACATGCAGAGACATGATGAGATGTTTTTTCGTGGAGGTAAGAGGACATCTAATGCAACTTTGACAGCCTTGATTGCTTCATAGATATGGATCATGCTTAGAATTTAAATGAAAATTATAACAATATTTCGGTTTAGTGATAAAGTACAATACAATGTATTAGTACCTATATGGATTATTTATAAGTATAATTATATTTTATGATTTATATTCAATTGACAGTTATTAATGGTACGTGAATAATTCCATCCATTTACAAAATACGTTTTGAAAACAGGGGAGAACATAGAAACTATTGTAATACCCAGGTGTTATGTCATTACATTGATTTATAAAATATTTTGAACATTATTGTCTTGTATGTAGTATAGATCTATGTCTGAGAACCATATTTCGTGCAACTCGTACATTTTCTGTTTCTATTTTTTATTTCAGATTACGGATATATGGATATGGAAAGATGAATTATAATTTATTTCTTAGCATGCAAGACCAAACAAGACAATTGACAAGACATAAATGCATATAAAAGACTATATAATGGTGGTAACAGTTCATGATGGCTGATACCGTTTACTCAGGATATCGTTCCGTGTTAAATATCAACTGCTTGTGTGACGTCATCACGATTCTTGGGCTGCATTGGACTGCGTGTTGTTTCATAGACTGCATGTCTACATATTGAACTGCATACTAGTTGTTTCATGGACTGACAGTTGATTTTTGGACTGCTCATTGTCCCTTGGAAAATCGGGGCATGGTGGCAACTATGCATGAGTTGGGATGAAATACGTTTCAATGAGAAGACAATATGTTCAAGAGTGAAATGTGGAAATGTACATGTGTGGATGGACACCAAGTGTGTCATTGTACCGATGACTAAATATGTTTATTGTCTGACTGCAACGTGACTGGATTGTTTGGTCACAGTATGTACATACTGCATAATGTGTTGTAAGTCCATGATTAAATGTACTGATGATATTTATATAAATGTTTTACCATATTATCTTTGACACATAACGAAAACGATTGGTGGATTTAGTTTGTTTCTAGACCAAACTAAATGAAACATCATAATGTCTTAGTACTTCAATCAAGAATATATGAAAGGATAATCGTTTAGCAGTGTCTTTGTATTATAATGACACGATTGGATTTTAAATATGTAGTTTAAAGCATACTGAAGTTGTTGGTTAACTGTCTCACTTAGGTTCGCATTAAATATATTCTTAATTACCTCTCCCCGAAAACAACAATGTTCGGTTTCCCCAGCACAAAAGGAAACTGCCGGAAAACTAACTAAATGTCCCTCTTCAAGTGAGTGTCATTTGATTCCGTGTTACGGAAAGCTAATAGAAAATTACAGATAAGATTCAGATCTTCTTCATATATTTCACAGGTGCTGGGATGGGATCCAATTTAATCTAAGACCACAATGTATGTATATGATGATTTGATTGAATTACAAATTCTAGGTATTCGGTAATATGCAATCTGTTCGAATAACTTTAAATTGCAATAAAAGTCCAGAGTTATATCAATTACAATCCCATCAAGCAAATTTGTATGAGGTAGTATTGTTATTAATGACAAATTTAATATTGCTCGATACAATGTGTGCACTGATATTTTTTTAAACACATACTTATACTGTATTATACAAAACTAGTTGTCCAGAATGCATTGCAAAGTTTTGGTCAATTGTATAATTTATACATTTGGAAGC
Source organism: Lepetodrilus ovalis (assembly GCA_032361185.1). Taxonomy (NCBI): domain Eukaryota; kingdom Metazoa; phylum Mollusca; class Gastropoda; order Lepetellida; family Lepetodrilidae; genus Lepetodrilus; species Lepetodrilus ovalis. The sequence continues at coordinate 8,388 of JAUTBQ010146892.1, read as the reverse complement.
CGATAGAGAAAGTTGTATTATCGTGACAAAACTTCTTCGGCTGATCTTGAGTAGAATAGTATATCTCTCTTTTAAATGTTAACATGTATATAAAAGTTATGCTTTGAAGATATTCGTATTTAATGAGTGATAAAGAGCACACACACACAGACACACAGACACACACACACACACACACACACACACACACACACTAAGACACACACACACACACACACACACACACAACACACACACACACACACACACACACACACACAAACCATCAAAGCAAGTTGTAATCAAACCTTTCTAAATGCGATATATGAGCAAAATACAACGTATTGCACAAAATAAATAGTAACTTTATATAGTGATACACTACAACACTAACATATAACAGAAAGATCACGTTATTTATTAATGGTATTATATCTTTTAAACGTTCTAAGAATTTAGTTAACAATTTTCTCTGAGAAAGTAATGAGTCCCATTCTTACCATTTGGGATTTCACATGTATATAAAATAATTATATAAGTGAATTACATATGTTAAAGACACACAGTTATTCTAATGTTGCCAACATTTGCCAGGTGACAATTTGCTGTTAATAAGACCAATGGACGGGACAGTTTAATTTGTTAGTCGCGTGTTCATTTGGCTATTGGAATATCGCATTGGCCTCTATGTTTTGTATAATTAGTTTCGGAACATCTAAACTAATACTGTGAACGCCGCTCTCACTGATCGTTCACAATTAAGTGTCATATTGTACAAAACCGGTGTGATGTGAACAATGCGCATCACTTTATAAACGGTCTGGCTAATTCGTATTTATTTAATTCACAATTTCAAACTCTTAATGTCTCCCAAATAAATATTTTAAAAAATGGCAAATCGTAGATGAACATAAAAACGTGTTTTCTTTTAAAAGGTTAGCTTATACAAAGCTTATGTTCAGGGGCGCGTTGCACGAAGCTCTTGTAGCACTACAATAGTTGTAACTGGGCTCCCGCCACTATAGAAAGCGTTGACGTTACAATAGGTGTAGCCTACAAGAGCATCGTGCAACGGGATCCAGGTAAGTATTATATATGACAAGAGCCCCAATAATATTAACAACAGGTATATCTACAAGACTTAGTCTTTCACAAATATTCAAATGTATAATGGCTCCAAATATCATACATAATGACATTTCTAGTATCGTACTTTCGCATGTAAAAATATACCGAATAAATAGCAAGTGAAAACTACTTATTGTTATAAAAAGTTTAAAACAAAGAGATAATGTTAACATCAACAGACTAGTATTTGCAGGTGTTTAATGAAATAAGTCCAGATGTTCGCTTTTAGAGCTGACAGTGGTGTAATGTTAAAAACGGTATCAAATGTGACATTTTTAATAATCGTCTTCTGGCGTAAGCATTTCATAGGAAGGAAATATGTCCCTAGATCCTATAATTTTCAAAATGGAATTGTTTACTAAGATATCAGTGCCTGTGGTGTCGTAGTATGAACCCTGTGTTTACCACATCACGTGATGTATGACATACTGTCGTTCTCAAGCAGATATGGTTTCGCCGATTTTCTCTACCTCTTAGTCAATCTAACATGACATTTCGACTCCAAGCTGAGAGCACGAGTTGATCCAACGTTGTTTTTTTCCCTGTTAAAATCCCGTCTCCCACCTTGAATAAAAGAGTCATGGGTGGGGATTGACGGGAATGGGGGATCTTTTGAAGCAGGGGCGATATTTGGATGAGTACCGGGCTTTGATTCCTTTCGGCGTGGCGGGGTGTCGACTGTGTAGAATAACATAAACCACAATGAAACTTGATGGTAGAGCAATACAATGAGGTCAAAGTTTACCAACTTTTTTTATTTCTTGTTTAATGTTAGTGCATCGTGGCGCTTAGTTGACTTCTCGCGTTGGTTTAGGACCGATGTCATGTGGAGAGGGAGGTATTGAGAATTACTCAACGCTCTGTGGTGGCTTCTTTATGAAATAGTACCAAAGAGATATTCCAGGTATTGTTGACTAATAGGCGAAAAATATCTACTATTTACTGACGTGTGTGGCGGTGGGGATTTCACTCGAGCAGGCAATCTGGTTTTGTTTGTTCCACACTCGTGCATACGCATACACTGACGGCGTTGTTCATTGGATCATTGAACGTCAGCCTTGAAATAACGTTCTTGCGTATTAGTGCTCATACATGCATCCCAATACTTTTTACTCTGTGTATTTTCTGACAATATTGTTTAAAACGTATGTCAGAATGTATTAAGTGAAATTATAAATTACGACAATTTAATTAGGACACACCTTTTAAACGCAATCTATCAAAGATTTCAATGAACATTTAGTACTATATTTGAGCAATAAATACAACCTACATGTACATTCATTTGTGATGTTTATCATCAACTTTCTATTGCCAAAATCCCTTTCGGTTATCCACATTGTAGGGTATTCGATCTAACAGTTAGATGTTCCAAAGGCAATATAATTAGAGCTACGTTCCCTTTACTCATATGATATGATTCTTTTTTGTAACAATCGAGTGTTGGGGTATACAAATAAGTAAATAACAAGTTTTTGGTGGACAATTCAAGCAGAATTGTGTCTGATAGAAATTAGTTTGTTCATATGTGCTAATATGTTATTAACAAGATACTATTAATAACACCACTAATTAATTATGTCTACATGACTTGTAAATATAACAATGAATACAGTGAAGAAACAAAAGTATGCATTGAAGAATGCGATAATTTTGAAATGTAAAATGTATTTCCCCATAACATGGGTACTATTGTCGCTTTATTAGTAAAGAAATTGAAGTATGCATTTTGAACACTTAAAGTAAGTACTTTTATATGCATTAATGTAAGATATCACACACACACACGCGCGCGCACACACACACACATATATCATGTCCTTCTACAGGGAAAAAAAGTACCGTAGTGTATCATCAGGGCACTATACTGTGTATCTACGCATCGTCGCATGGCCTTGCACGTGCATAAGTCACACTATTAGTATAAGTTATGTCCTCAACTCACCGCATGATATCTCATTGGGGTATATGAAGTGGATTTCACCGCTTAGATACGATCACAGAACGTACAATTTCACTACATATACAGGTGCACTTCAAATAGTATTTTGCTTTGGACCGAGTACAAAATGGTTCTTATTTTAAGAGCAAACCATTATGCTTAAAGTGTTTTTAACGTTTTATATTAATATTGTAAATACACGTATACTACTTGCAATATTGAGTTCACTCTTATAATGTATGAACGAATTTGAACGTAAATTCAGTTGACGAGATAAGTTTTAAATTAGTATGAAACCCTATCGAAAGTGTAGCAACAATGTATTTTTATTAGAACTTTCAAAGAATCCCAGGTTTACGAGCAGAATAAATTAGGTTTTCCCGTAATATTTCAATTGCAATTTTTAATGTTTTTTTTTTTTTAATAAGTTGGTGATAAAACTGGAATTGTAAACGAAAACACAATCATGCTGTATTTACTAATTACACTGCAAATCACCAACTCACCTCCCCTTGATCCCCCGAAAGAAATTATAATATAGTCAAAAAGTCATGTAAAAAAAAAGAAATACAATGATTTCAATATCGTTGAATAAAATAAAGTTCAATGTAGCATGTTTGCTCGTCCATTTGAATGTGCAATAGTTGTGATTATCTGACATCAAATCGCAAAGCCTAAGTGTTTAGACGTGTATCAGTGCTGGCACCCAAGTGAGTATGCGCGCGCATGCCTGGAATTATGTTTTAGCGGTCCGCACTCACGGAGTAATTCTCAGTATACAATACAAAAACTGGGAGGGCCGGGAAGTGGGGGGGTGGGGTGTTGCGGAAGTATGGTTGCAAAGTTGTATGTTGCAAAGTCAATGTTCGTTTTGTTTTACTCTACATGTAGCAACTTTGAATATGCGTCGGCTTAGTCCATGTTTTGAGCACATTTAGTCGGCAGGTTTTCTCCAGACATTTCCAAGAGAGAAATTGTTTATTAAAAACACCGTGTAAACTAGTAGTTACGTATGGTAAGTTCATGCATGATATCGGCAGATCGTGACAATATTTCCGAAAAAGATAGTACTCCTTGGAATTTTTACTTAACTTATACAGTGTACATGCAATTGAAATCCCATTGTGCACAGTAAATTAGCTACTTTTTTTTCTCTTTAAAATAAAATGGCATTCTTGGTACCGCACGCAAATATTCTATACATGCAATTACTATACATGTCAGACACACGCCTTTTTCAGAAATTATGTATTGTTTTGTTACCAGATGTTGCATCTATACAATGGTCTATTCAAACAAAAATTGCTTCGTATATTATTTGCATTTTGAGGCGTAACATGAAACATTGTGGATCATGTTTCAAAGATATTTCGGAATACATAATGCTGAGGCATTAAAAGCCAAGCGGTACTAACCCTTGCATAAACACGGGCTTCCAAGTGAGGGACATACGCTAAACACAGATTACCATGCCTGATTAAAGCCAGTAAGGGATTAAACGATGTTAGGAAGAAGCAAACGTTGAGCATTTACGGGAATGAGATGGAGATGGCCTGATGTGTTCATATAAGGGGGAACATTAAGATCCCCCAAGATGACTGGAAATGTCGAAATGAAAGGTACCTCTCTTCTCGTCATTGTCTTGCTGTCGTCTGCCAATTGTCTAAGTATCGTCTGTTAGTTATCGTCTGCTGTTTCTCCTTTGATCGCATTAGTCGGGTCAGGTGCTGTCCAAATCTTTTTTTTTCCCTCCGACTAACATCAAACAACTTCAAGTTGGGATTAGTTCTGAACCATACAAAGGAGAGACAAATTATCGACATGAATTTAATCTACAGTTAACACGTAGTGAAACCACCGAGGCGTAGCCATGCTATAATAAGTCACAGTTTTCAAGAGTGAAAAGACTTTATGAAGCAAATACAAGGTATTGTGCGGTCCAATTGAACGCTCTTTAAGGCGGTCTAGTTTAAGACTCTTCTCTTCTGTGGCTATGTCATTTCTGTGCGCGCAGTCTGCGACGTGATCAGATTCAATTGTTCAGCATCCCAATCTTGGCGCCGGTGAGCGAGGGATAGATAATAAAGCCTCACATAGGGAATAGTTTGGTCGTCTGCCTGACTTCATCAAGTAGGGGTGTCTAACTGAGGTCTACCCACCCTCCAAAGCACAATTGTTACCCTGAATACCGGAGGATGGAAAGGGAGTGAATTCAGTATTGCCTGCTACCCGAGTATCTTTCCGGAGAGATTATCGTTCCATAGGAAACATACCTGCCGGAAAATGTGACTTGAAAGTGGTATGAATAGGAAGAATAATTGCCAATCCCGGGTTTACTAGTTGGAAAGACATTAGGTGAATGTATTTATGAGTAAAACGAGGAATGTTTATTGGTCGTTTGCTAGATGTTTACATTTAAGTATATAGAATTAGTAGGTATAATACCTGTTTACAAGTATGTAGCGAAACAACAATGTGAGTTAAGCAAATACATGTCTTCATGTATGGTTAAAGCAAATACTGTTGTCAATGTAATGTGATTGGTCTTAAGTAGACCTACTGGATGCATCGTAAGAATAAAACACCACATCAATGGATAGTGAAAAGGCCATCGTCTTGGTAGCATACCATAAAGCTTTGTGGACCAGTAAAAATTACCAGTTGCTTCTAGTGAATGTCTAACCGACAGATCCACAATGCTGGCCGTGTAAAAAGTAATTAATAACGTTCGTTAACTTCAGTACCACAGAGTAGATTCGCCACCAAGTTTTTTTTTAATGTTGCAAGTAATACCTATTGCAGTATTGGACTTGCCATCGAGAAGACCCCCATGAAGAACGGTCGACATGATGCTGCCTTGCTCTGCTGAGAAAGACGATACGCTCGCAATATGAACCATCATCTGCATCTTGCTGAAAATAAAAAATAATAATCCAATATCTAAATAACAAATTTGAGCTCATGAAAGCATTATCCCCTGTGCGTACATCTATCATTCAAATGTGTACAGATGTAGACACACACATGCAATTGAACACCATCTGGGGGCTATTCTCATCGTCCTATGGGTTTATATAGGGATCGAGAGTGGTCCCAAATGAAGATGAAAACTGTATTATTATAAATCTACGTATCGTATAACTCATAGTTATTGCTATATTATTTTTTTCGTATATCTAATATTTATTTCGGCACTGTGTTACCAGTAAACCAATGACGGCTCGAACATTCGGAAGCGACGCAGATGGGATGATATTTGAAGCAAGGTATTATTACACTCGTAAAAGATGCAACGCTCATAAAACTTTCCACCTGAACAACCAGCAATTCATTGTAAAATATATCCATTCTAGATATTAGTATATGAGTTTATCTCATGAAGTTAATAAAGTACTTCCGGGGAGTTGGTAACGAGCCCCGTGCGTCCGCCGTAGAAAAATAGTGCGGAATGTCGCTGGACTCTCAATAAAAACAAATACCACCCCGGGGCGATTCCTCATAGGAAGCAGCCATATATCACACGTACAGTGGTCATTTCGGCCCAGGGTGGAGGGAAAGCATCTAGGGGGTCGGAGAATAGTGGGCAAGGGGGATAGACATTGAACGCAGAATGGGGTTTGATGTGTTACCAAGTAGCGGCGCGTTATTGTATGGAAAGAATCAGCAGTTGTCACGAAATTGTGATGAAAACAGCTGCCCTGAACATGAATAATTCATTATTCGCTGCATGCGTAATGGAAGAATTGTGAGATACGGACATCATACAGCAAAGTCAGCGCAGATAAGTGGACCTTCTAATATACACCATGATGAATTACCGCCACTGCGAGAAACAGTAATACATTTGGATAACGGAACTGAATCCATTTCCTAAGGTCATTTGCATATATGTGTTTAATACTTGATGAGCTCCACACACAAAAAAACAACAAGTGAGATACATATTTGACAATTATGACTTAGTAATACAGCATTTTAAGTATGACGGAAATAATTATGACTAAATAGTAGGCCTACCTTATTTCATGTATGACGAAAACTGTACGACTTGTATTAGTGTAGGCCATACTATATAAGAGTTTGTACAAGTAAATAATTACTAAGCACGAGGCAACAATCTTACGAAATGTGTGTTCCATGTCCATACAAATTTAGCCTTGCTTATAATTGCTGGTGTTTGAAATGCAAACATTCCTTACTAAAGGTCAAAACAAGAACATTGCTCTTGAATTGTGTCAAAACCTTCAGCTTGTAAAGGAATGGTCGATAATTGGTAACCTTAGATTCTATCTATGCCGAGTTGGCTTCTCCCGGATATTTCATCAAGAAATAAAAACAAAACATAGTCGAAATTTCACTACGAAAACAGAGACGTGTTGGCGTGAGGGTGTACGGTTACCCGTTCGGGCCATAAGGTCCTGCCAAATGCAACAGGAGAGGAGAGAATGGTCTGGCGTGTCTTGCGAATAGAAACGAGTGGTTATCGCTTTCTGGCCAATTACCTCTACCGTAATTAAAGAAAATTTACGATAAACACCAGCGTGATATGCAGTGGGGTAGGTATGTTTGTACGCTTTGCAGACCAGACAGTGAACGAAGACGGTGCCTTTCGTATGCAGGTAGTAATGGGGCTAACTTGTAATTGGTCAAATAATTTGTATCTGCTCTTGAAATGCAAGTTAACACTTCCCAAATTCCCAACAAATATGGGAATATGTATTGATGAGTATGATATTTCATATCGTTTGTTTGCTATATTGGCAGAAATAGTACGGTCGCTAACTTGCGGTTGGCTAAATGAGTTGTGTCTGTTTTTAAAGTATTAAATTCATCCGCTGACGAATTTTATCAGTAGAAAATGTCCGTACTGTTACATCAAAGCCAAAAAAGGAGATACTCCAACTTCCGTGTGTATTGAGAGACAATCTAATGAATGCATAGGTAAAGCATAGAGTGATGACAATCTATACACATAAATGCAGACTACTTTTAGATTTAGAGTACTAGAATGTCTGTACAATGACATGTAATTCTCTCTCAGATTTGGCTGTTTAATTAGAGAATATAAGAAAACATAGTATTTTTTATGTTCGTATTATTGATTTAGAGATAACTGTAAATTGCAATTCCAGAAATGTGAGCTACCGCATAGTACAAATAAAGATTTATCAGAAAGCCACAAACATACATGCATGTCATTCAATGCACCGTATAGAGATTTAAGTACAATAAACTAGCATAGCTTTTATGCAACATACTATGGTGTGTGTGTGCGTGTGTGTGTGTGTGTGTGTGTGTGTGTGTGTGTGTGTGTGTGTGTGTGTGTGTGTGTGTGTGTG
>JAUTBQ010146881.1:0-14742 GCA_032361185.1 Lepetodrilus ovalis | reverse complement strand
CTTCTTATGTTAATTTGTGAAGAGATCTATTCTCACTAAGAAGTTCGCAAGTAAAGAAGTTTCGAGAATACGGCCCCAGGTGTTGTCTTGAACAACATGACTCTCAATAATGGTAATATACACTAAAAGTTGTTATATGAAATCAAAACTATATAATTATTCCGAATATTGGGCTCGAACAATTCATTATTAGCCACACGGCAATGGTTAGAAAAAAATCCATTCAGGGGCCGTATTCTCGAAACTTTTTAACTTGCGAATTTCTTAGTGAGAAATGATCTCTTCATAAATTAACATAAGCAGAAAACCAGTTTGGCAAATTCTTAGTAGTTAAGAACTTATAAGGACTTACCAAATTTTAAGAATACACTGCAAGCTTAGTTGCATTAATTCTCAAACTCCGGCAATTATAGCTGCGGTTAGTCGACCTATATAACGGATAAAGGAATTTCTACCCGAGACTACTGACGCTTGATTTGTTCACTTATTCCCCAACACTCGATAGTTAACAAAAAAAATAATACTTTATATGAATTACGGTTACGGAGCCATAATTATATCGTCTTTCATGCATTCAACTGATCTTATAGGAAAGTGACCGAACGATTTCAGTGATCTCCCTTTTCATGTGTATAAATAAAAGCCGGGATGTAGACGGCTAGTTTGTACTTTCGAAACAACTAAAAACTGGATATACTATCTTTATAAAAATCAATGGCAAACATATTATTTTAATACTATGATCAAAAGATGAACTAGATATACTAATCTAAATGATGTGGTTGTCAAACAACGTGGGATTACAAGTCATTAAAATATAACTTTGTTCCGTTTCAACCTGAACAAGGAAGTCATTGCTGAAATAGCTTCAATACTGTAACACTATATATGAAATCCGCTTTTCTTCGTATTTTACTTCAAAATGTCTTGTCTCCATCGGCTACCAGTATGTACATATACTGACTTTCTATTGTTTCTTAGACAATGCTTAAACAATAAAGGAAAGTTTATTATGAGGTGCAGTTGTAACAACGTAGAATCGTTTTCAAGATTTTAGTAGAACATCTTTTAAATGCATTTACGTCGATAATGGTAGCTCTGTGGTATATTTGAAGTAAATGTTTCTAAAAATACAATGTTCATTTGGGAATGGAATGCATGTAAAGTATACAAACAACAATACAAAATGGGCCAAACTCAAGTGCACGAGGCGGAACACTTTCGAAGAGTAAATGTTGGCCATGTCTGTTTACTAATAGTGCAATGGTAGAATGTGTGGACTTCGGATCCAAAGGTCCCGGTTCAAATCCTGTCCCTGGTTTCTGATGCAACCATGTTAGGATGCACTGTCTGCACTGTGACAATACCGTTATCATCCTTGGTCTGTCAGTACCAGTCGGTGCTCGCAGGTTTACTGCAACATTCAGCGCTATGGATGTTGAGGGTTTCCTCCTGCCTAAACTGACAAGCCGTAATACAAGTGAAACATTATTGGAAGCGGATCTAAGTCCCAATTAAAAAGAAAAGAAAAGAAAAGAAAAATAAACTACATGTAAGATAGTACGCTTGTGATTTATATGTCATTCTCTAAGAATTAAGTCGCCGTCGGGATTGTGATGTGTGCGCATTCGTCAGGTTTATCAGCCTTAATAAATTGCAACTAATATTTCTTTAGTAGATAATGTTGGTCACATTTACGTGCGATTACATAATATCACGCCTTGTCAGTTTAGGGCAGGAGGAAACCCGCAACATCCGTACAGCTAAATGTTGCAGTAAACCTGCGAGCACTGCCTGGTACTGACAGACCAAGGATGATATCATAATCTGTATTGCCACTACACAGACAGTACATCCTATAAATATTGCATCAGAAAAGTAACTTCTGCGATGTCCAAACGTTCTATCACTGCGCTACCACCCACCCCTGCTTATAGTAAACTGCCGTCAACCAACGTACTATGAAAGTTTATAATGAAACAATAGTTATATTTCTTTACACCTATAATATACACATTAGCAAGGAGAGTAAGCACCTCATATACCATTTGTGACCGTTTTACATATTCATTGACTGGAGACCACTGTCATTAATACTTTTATATTTATCCTGTGATGTTCATTTACACAAAACCCCACAAAATCGATTGACGAAAGTGTCAGTATCTTCTTGACATTTACGTGCATTTTAAATCCAATTTAAGTATGATGCCGTGCGTAGTGATTCTGGTCCAATGTGTACTCTGTCATCGAAAAACTGTTCTCGAAACTTCCGACAAACACTCTCTGTGTGCAAGTGTCAATATCTGGTGTAATCACCACGTATTGGCATGACGTTCGTCAAAAGTTGAATTCGCAACCGGAGGGACGTTCTTTAAGTCCTCAAGAAGGCACGTTCCAGTTTCTGAACAGTTTCAAATAGGATCTTAGGATCTTTAACTAAGACCCGTATCTGATGCGACAAGTGCCCAATTGGATTCCAATTAGATCGAGACCAATACTTCCCGACGGACGAAGGCAAGACGATTTGAGTAAATAGTCCAATATACTGCGACTGTGAGGCTTGGAAACAGACCATCCATGAGATCAGGGTATCATTTCACGAAGCTCTCTTATCCACTAAGAGATCATAGCGCTCTCTTTGCCGATAGCTAATGCACTGCAAAGCGAGCGCTATGGTTTCTTAGTCGGTAAGAGCTTTGTGAAAGGATATCCAGGTCGTGACCGAGGTGGATACTTGTCAAAGTGTTGTAACACTTTAATAAATATTTATCTCTCTGTATAGTAGCCTTCTTCGTTTATGTCAATGAATTTCACGATATGTTGAACAGTATGTGATATGCATGTGAAATAGGCTTAAACTACAGTGTTGGGATTGTGTACGGACGGTCGTTGGTGATTGTCTTGTAGGGGGAAGCCAGTCTGCTGCAGCTTCCACGAGATACGTTGTGCGAGGTACGTTTATACATTTGTGCAATTCTCTACAATATCAATACTTAGTATATGTATATATATACCGCCCCCACTACTGCCTTCATCTCCGGTTCATTTGCGTCCATACATGATGAAGCAATATGCTCAATTGGGTCTTTTATTCCATACATGTTATAGTTGTTCTTACTCCAAGAATGCCTGTAAAATATAGCAGAAACAGACAAATAAACGATGTACAAATCATATATACTTTATTCGGATTATATTTACAGAGAATGTATTACAACGTGCACTGGTGCTCGGATCAAAATATTTATAGTGATTGCTTGTGCAAACGACGTATGTATATGACAAAATGTCATCAACACACCAATACTAACTACGTAATTTACAGATGTAAAGAACCTACATAACCGTGTTCACTAGATATTATACTTTACTTGAGCTCCGAGCTAAGGATCCAAGGCATTTTATATTCAAATCAATGTACAAACTAATATGTCCTAAACTAGTTTGTCGTAGTGTAGATATCTAACTTTTGCAAAATCTTAGTGACTAAATTTGCGATAATAGAATGTTACGAGAATTTATTTTTGACCTATATAACGTTTGATCATTTGGAGTAATCATGAAGCCATCACTGCAATGTTTCTGGAGAGGAAATACCAAAAACAATGAGTGCAGAATACAAGCCGGAGTCTATGGTATATACATAGCATGATCATAATGTGTTATTACAACAGCCACACAAACAGTGGTTTGATTATCAATATGACAGAAATGCATGCACAGTTCATATATTACATGTGAATTGTAACCGCCAGACACAAATTGCAATAATTCGAATGCCAATGTCAATGATAAAATAAATGTCATTATCAGTTCATCATTATCTAAAGCAAAGTGAAAACAATGGCATACCATAACCCCAATGGCATACCATAACCCCAATGGCATACCATAACCCCAATGACATACCTTTAACCCCAATCCCCTTCATCATGCCTATGTTTCACAAAAGGGTCAAGAGGATTATATTGGGTTAATACAAACTTATATTGAGGTTTTTGTAATTTTCTGCTATAATAAAAGCATGGCGTAGGACCATAGGAATCGCATACTGAATGTATTGAATTGATACCCCATTACCAGAATAATCCATGATGATTAATTGCACAAACTGTAACAAATTTCATAACACTTTAAAAGTGACATTGATAATAATAATGTGTACATTTTTATTGCGCCAAATACACAAAGCCTGCTTATTTTCATAGCACTACATTGTTACCCCAGTCAATGGATCTGGGTGTACCCAATTCCTTCTCAACTCCTTGGGAAGTATGCAACCCAAGCTGCCGTTCAAGGCGCTATAAGGTTATCTTTCACATGTTCATCTCATCCTACTGTGTACCCATTTTCCGCTCGGTGAACAGAGGCAGTTTTGAACTAAACCACTTGCCTAAGGTGACAGTTAAGTTTTTCAGTCTACCACATGTCTAAGAATGAATCTAGATGCTCTCAGTTTCTTGGTCACCCATCCACATATTGGCTGAGCTCGATAGTGCTTTAAACTTCAACCTGAGGAGGGTCAACCGTGCAATGTGTCATCTCACTGATTACAACCGGCAACATTGTCATTTACTGTATATCTGTTACAGTCAGAATGTGAAACCAGTCAAGTTGTGAAATGACTGAAATTTTCATTGCATTTCGATATATTCAGACAATGTTTAGAACCCCTGAAATTAAATAAATGACTGCCTTTATTTGACAAATGGACTGGCATGAGTTTGATGAAATAAAATGAAGATAATATATAAATTGGTGTAGGTATTCATACAATCTTGTGTGAATAATAATATAAATGCGTGCAAGTTTGTGTGAATACATATAAAACATCTTAATTTTATTTCATCAAACTCATGGCATTCTATGCGACAATTAAAAGTGAATAATGTTGTCATTTCAGCCTTTTTTTAAATTGACCTAGTGAACCGAAATTCAATGCAAATTTCAGCCATTTCACAATGTGACTGGTTTCACAGTCTGACTGTAAAATATCCATGCCTACCAATGACAATTTCAATTATCCAACATGTTAGTTGAGTGTATTACATATCTGCATATCTTAACGTCTTTGAACAAGGCAGACTTGTTTAGTTATCTACCAATATACAGACAAACAATAGTATACTTTATGAATAGAAAAGAAGAATTGTACCATTGTACAAATGCTAATCATATAAAATAAGCATATAGAGTTTCATCAATCTTGAATCATATAGTTGTATATTACATGTACATAATGAATTTAAGAAAGTACTTGAATCATATACGTTGTATATTACATGTACATAATGAATTTAAGACAGTAATCAACTGTTTGGTTATATATTTGGGTACTGTATATATTATTATTTGTCTGGATGTAAAAATTGACAATCCATTATGTACAAGGATATACAGATGGACAACATGAACATACCTATAATGAAACATGGTACAAATGGATGACAGAATACCCGATAGGTTGACACAATCAGAGTATGCATACAACATCAAGCAGTCATCATAGGAAGACATAGTCACAGTAAAGCTGTTATGGATACAAGGTATAGCTTTACTATAGGATAAGGTAATGAGTGCCCAGGACTAGAGGATAACCAGCATGTACAGCAATCTCAATAAAATCACATCTTAAACCTATAATGCTTTGGGCAGATATTTGTACAGGTATTCATCTGGCGACAATACCATGCAAATATATATGATCAAAAATTGATCTCTTATAATTTACACTGTTTATTGAAACTGTTTACAGCTGCATGAAATTTGACATTTGCATACTAAAACAGAAATTAATTAATTTTGGTATAAATGTGCATGTAGTCTTCTTAATAGAAGCTACAACCATCTTTTCCCAGTAGGATAGTAAAGTACTGGCAGACAGGGACATAGTAACCTGAATACATGTATGTGACCAGGACATTATCAGTTAAAAAGGTATATGCTTTCAGTCTTAAATTAGATGACAGACTTTCTGTGTTCCATACTCAGTGTGCCATCCAGGATTGGTGCCATAGAATACAATTGCACATCTTGTCATGCTAAACAAGTTATTTCTTAGCCTTCTCAGATTACCATGGAATTCCGACATGTTTTATACAATATTTCAGCAAGATCATGGCGCATCATGGTATTTGCTAGAGCAGGTAATGAATCTATTGTGATCCTAGTCTTGTTGGTAATGGAGTTGCATGTTAACATAATGAGGTAGTTATGTTGTAAGACCAGTAAGTATTACATGCAACTAATGTTTTTCTGATAATCTTCAAATGTTCAGAGTTAAAATACAGTCACCAGTATTTGTCCATTGGAAATCTGTTGATTATTTTTCATGAATCTACAGTTTTCTGTTCATTTTTTAAGTTCCTCATTTGAGATTGTGTGGACTTGTAACATTTCAAACTGCAGTGTACCATCACTCACACATTGAAGAATATCTTGATTACAGTCAGGACTGAATTCAAGCCTTCGAGCGAGTCCTAGGATGTTATCCTATACAGAAGGTGGACTCTCACGGTGCGATTTGTAGCAACAACTTGTAGTATCGATGAATGTGAACAATTGAAAATGACAAGTTGTTGGTACAAATCGCACCGTGAGAGTCCACCTTTAAGAATAAGTCCTAACTTGATTCTCGAAGAATGCACTGATTATGTATGATGTATACAAGATACTTGGGCCAAATTTATCCTGGTTGATGGGTAATAAACATGGTCTATATACCTACTCACTATCTTATTTACTTTCTGGGATATCATATACTGCCATATATTGATAGAGAAACCTTGACAATTCCATTTAGATGGCATCAACAGATCTCAGAGATACCTTCAGAATGTATATCTCACCTACTGACATACCACTCGGTCAGTTCTTAACCTATCGACATATTACATGTACTATGATTAGTTCTTACCTATCTACATATGACCCTGATCGGCCATGGCATAATCTATTACCTAATACATGACCAATTCTTTTTGAAGATGTTCTTATTCAGGATTTTAAGCTGTCAGATACTATGACGAATGCCACCCTGCAAGAAATATGAATGACTGTATATCTACATGATATCTTTGGTGGAAAAGAATAGCAATACTCAGCTGCTACTGTAGAAAATGTTTGGAATGTTCAGAAACAATCATCTATGCATGATAATTGACAAGGATGAGTGAAAAGTATTGTGTGAATGTGTCGGAGTGAAGCTCATCTTGTAAAATAGATAAAAGTAATCAATAATAAATAGCATCTCCACAATACTGTACAATGGTTGTATTTGAGAATAGAATTAGAATTCCTGTTTTCCTTTTTCATATTTTATTATATCATTTTGAATGGAAACATATGTAAATAACAAATGTTGAATATTTATGCCAACACTCTAATTAACAACTCTCTTATTGATTAAATGCGTACCCTAAGTATCCTATGACATTTTTATTTGTCATGCTTAATTGTTTTAATGTATTATATTGTATTCATTAACAAGTACATAATACACTCCATTGTTCAAACTGGTGTAGGTATTTCTTTAAAGGCTGTATTCACCATTCAGGTGTATAAAACAATTTATACAGAAACGAAATAGAGACAACAATATCTTCCAAGACAACAATACGTTACTTCTGCGAGATAAAGATATTACGATCATGAAATGTGAATATGATCATAGATGCTTACATATGTCGGTACAGTAAGTAGATAGGTAGGTAGACAGGACATATAAGTATCATAACAGATATGTTAGACAGGAGATCATATGATATTGCTTTAATATGAGCAAACACAGAGTGATATGATTATGATGTAAACCCAGACAGTGACTCCTCGTTAGTCAGAAACAATCCCGTAGCTGTTGTAACAATCCTTAGACAAATAACAAAAGAATCCTTTGCTCTTAGAAAATGTTGTTATTAATAATTTAAATTTTTACTTATTTTCACTTGTTCGAATTAATAGGACAATTATGGTAAGCCAGATGAGATATTGATGTTGTCCCCTGTATGTCAAAATTCAGCATTTGATGTTATTGCTTGTGTCACAGAATGTAATATATTCAATTAAAGGTTGCAACATGAAAATATCATCAGGTAAAGGGATAATGGACTAGGGTATTGTTTCTTGAAGCACTCTTATCCACTATAAGACCATAGCACTCTCATAAGTGCAGGAGTGCCATGTATAAGAGTACAGCTTAAGAGTGCTTACAGTCTCGTGGTAGATATGAGGTCATCAAGAAACCATATCCTGAAATATTTTGAATTAAGATCTGCAAACGAAAATGTCTACTTAGTATTCACATGATTCCTACCTGTGGTGAAGTAAAAAGACAACAGCACAATTGCCATCTGTCAGAAATAACACATCTAGTACAAATGTAAATATGTGGTATTGTATTTTATGGTGAATCGAGTAAGCGTGTTTGACACTACTTTCCAAACCCATCTCACTCAATAAAATTGAACTTAATGACGACAAAGTCCAATAAATTATACATATATGTACATCCATAAACAGCCATTTTAAGGACTGCCATTCCACAGATAAATGCTGCAGTAAGAACCGTTTTAGCCCGATAACAAATAGCCAAAGTTACTTTAAAATGCATGCAAGCCAGATACAAATGTCATGAGTTTACATTTTACACTTGCATAGTTTCTGGGGTTTCAATAAAATATTACAAGATTTCACATGCAAGATATTTATTATGAATGGTTTTAACTGTAGTAATGTCATGACCACAAAATTACATGTCAAATTCTATCTGGTTATTAAGACATTCCTATGTCCTCTCCATTTGCATACAGATTTGGCAGATACTATCCATCCTTCTCAAGAGTCACTCTGCAAACCAGCCTTACATGGACTGCTTCAGTACAGAAGTATGTGCACAGAGAATGAAGACTTTGTTACAATGTAAAGACTCCATTTTGAGAGATTGGGATATAAAGCACCTGGGTCATAATAAATACCAAGAGTGCATCAAGCGGGCCATGTTTTCATTCTGAAACTTTCATCTTCTCTGATATTGGTATGATCAAAGTATTGGAGGTCCACTGGATAATGAACATAAAATTGATCTGTTTTCCAATCACGCCCTCCTTGAATGGCTCAGCTTGTTCCATCAGCACAGTGCTTGGTGTCATACCAGTCGTGTTGCCATGGTAACCGATGCCATTATTGAACATGGCACCTCTGTGTTTGTCATTGGGTGATATTCCATTCCCAACGTTCCTCCGATACACTTCTTGAAAACACCACTTGCAATCCAAGTATTCCAGACTCCCAACACGTTAATAATGAAGCAGGTGATAATCATGCTTCAGTCTCACACACAAGACAAGTATTCACTCACACGCGCACATGCTTGAACAGTGGGTCAAGTTTCTTGCATACATCTTTCTCTTGAGGCACATGTTGATCTTGCATAAGCAGACAGACGTCATTACGCGACGTCACGTCGGGTCACATTTTGATCATGCACTGAATGGTGGCCACCCAGCCATTGCCTGGCTTCCAGTCTGTCCACTCAAACACCTTCTTTGCCGTCCTGTCCAACAACACACGCGACTCATTCAGGTAGCTACAAGGGTAGGCCTCGGGGATCTGGAACAACAACAACCAGCAGAGTTAGACAAGTTAGAGATGTTACTGGAACAACAACCAGCAGAGTTAGACATGTTAGAGATGTCGCTGGAACAACAACCAGCAGAGTTAGACATGTTAGAGATGTCGCTGAAACAACAACCAGCAGAGTTAGACAAGTTAGAGATGTTACTGGAACATGCAGGAGCAACAATGTCAGTAAAGGTGGACTCTCACGTTGTGATTTGTAGCAACAACTTGTAGTATCGATGCATGGGAACAATTGAAAATGACGTACATATATTCGATTCTACGTCATTTTTAATTGTTCCCATGCATCGATACTACAAGTTGTTGCTACAAATCGCACCGTGAGAGTTCACCTTAAAGGATAGGGCTGCACTATATTTCTCTATGCATCTTCTCTAAAAGTAGTGGCTGGCTGAACGGTTTCATAGGAAACTAGCAGGAATTCAGTTGGCGCATGCCTGCAGCCCATTCCCTTAATGGTTTTGTTTTCCTACAAAACTCTCTGGGCTCAAAAGCCGAAATAAAAAGTAGCGATATGTAGTACTACCATGCTGAATGGCCACTGTAGTGCTATGTAGTGCTATGTAGAGTAGCCTGAACCATTACAAACTGCACAATAAATGTAATTTGTTATCTAGAAACTAAAAACATCACATATATACCTGAGAAACATGAACATTAATGTAAGCAGATGACCGGACTTGATAACCTGATAAAATTAATCAAACATGCTACCATGCTATCATAAGCTGTGGTATTATAATCATGATATTGGTTGCAGGCAAAGACCCATCACATCCCTAATATCTCTATAGGGAATGTAAGTCTTGTCTGGTGTTATTACTGATGACAGGTGAAAACTTTCTGGATTGTGCTGTTTTTATGCGACATCACAATGGAATGTCAGCGCATTTAGATTTTTGAACAGTTTGGGTATTAAATGAATCTCGGGCTATCTCGACATCACAATGGAATGTCAGTGCATTTAGATTGTTGACCAGTTTATGTCACCGGATATTAAATGAATCTCATGTCTACTTGCACGTCCTATTGATATAGAGTGTTACACTACATCGTGTCTACAGCTGCCTGAGTCATCATCTCTGTTGATGTATCTGCAGCATGTGCATTAATGGCTCCACAGCAGCTGAAGAATATCTATGCTGTAATATCTGCATACCAGCAGTGTTGTCGGGGGAAACCAAAATAACTATTATAGGATGTTCTATTGCCTTCTGTAAGTGACTAAGCAACTGTGCATATGAGATTGCCTACATTGCCTGTTGCACACACCATAGTATACCTTCAAATACTTCCCTAAATCTGTTGACATGAAATGATAAAGCAGAGAATACAGGACAATGCAGTGCTGTGACAAGAAAACCAATGAATTTCTGAGGTTTGTCACCTTTTTATTGGAGGTTAGTCACTTTCTAGATTCTTTCACCAATATCTGTAGTGCTGAATGTTGCAGTAAACCTGCAAGCACCAGCTGGTACTGACAGACCAAGGATGATATCTGTATTGCCACACTACAGAAAGCACATTAATATCGTGTGTTTTTTTATACATAAATCCCAGAAGCATGAATAATTTCAATTACAATTATGGCCTCAACCCGTCAATTTTCCATCAAGCACATTTAGATTCTTTCACCAATATCTGTAGCACTGAATGTTGTAGTAAACCTGCGAGCACCGGCTGGTACTGACTGACATTTCCACTCTACAGACAGTGCATCCTATCAATATCGTTTTTTTGGTACCTAAATCCCAGAAGCATGAATAATTCCAATTACCACTATGGCCTCAACCCATCAATTTTCCATCAAGCACATTTAGGACGTAATTGTGCAATTGCCACATTCACACGACCATGTGACAGATTCAGATTGCAGACATAGATTGAGAACCGAAGATGCTGAGTATGTTCTATAGACATAATTAAGATATCTCATTGATCAGATGGAGATAACCCAGGACATCCAAATGAACCAGAAACCAGATTTAGACTGCGGCATTCATCAGCTGCCATGTTGGAACCGTGTGCGGCATTGATAACTAGACAAGTATATATGGCCTGGATCACGTGGGATACGGCAGATAACAACTTTCTTATACAACACAATATTTTACACATTTAATACAATTTTAATGAAGAAACATGCTGCTATAAATTCAGTGTGTGCTTAATCTGACATTAAAAAGGTGAAAATAAGGTAGGAAATGGTAAATAAGTCACCCAAATTGTTTTCATTATTTGATTTGGGCAAGACGCAAAATAATTGGAAAATGGATTGCCATATTTCATTTTATCTTTCAAAACATTTAAATATTCTACTAAACAATCTATCAGTCTAATTAAATCATTTATGAATTATTTTCAAACAGGAAGCCAATACTAGGTATTGTGATTTCCAAATGTTAACAATTAGGAAAAGAAGAGTGCCCTAGAGCCGAGTGTTAAAACTGAAGTTGCAAGCAAAGAAGTAGTCTGAATACAAGGAAAATACAACAAATTGTTGAACATCACACAAATGCTGGTACACTGAAATAGGCAACATGTATTCTGTTATGGACAATATGATTTAATATCTATCTAAATGCTAAAAAAAAATCAAAATGCTAAAAAAAAATATGACAATTAATCCAAATGGGTATGTCGCATAGTATTTACCGTTATCATTTTCATCATGACCCCTCCCCCTCCCTCCCACCCAACCACCCCCACACAATCATTATGTCTCTTGAATCAAGACAAAGACGTCATCGAACATCACCTTTAGCTGCAAGTGCAATACTTCCCTAATTTCTTGTGTTGACTCCAGTAGTTCCTGCCTACACTGAAAGGGGTGTTTGTAGCATCTGGTTAAACCCACTAACACGCCAGACACCAATGCTCTTACTGTTACTTACCAGTGTTATTGTAGTGCCGGCCTGTTATTATCCTCAAGGCTGGGTTCATTATTACTGACAATGGCTCATCAAGCAGAAGCAACAACCAGCATTGAATTCTCTCCGTTATCAACAGATTAATCAGTGGAGATTGTATACATTTTCCTATACCAGGTAATATACCTAGCATCGGATATGAAGCACAAACAATCAAAGTCCTGAAAATCAATTGAGCACTATGTACAGTGTATGCGTCTATCATCCATGTAGTAATCAGAATGGCAAGTATAATATTGTGTTGACAGCCATGTTTACCTTCTCTTACTGATACAATACATTGATAACAAAGCCTGATATTTTTGTAATATGAAAACTTTTCATCCTATTTGGCATTTGTAAATAAGAATTGGTCAATAAACCAATAATCAAGAGCATTCAATAGGTATGACAACATTTCCTTTAAATGTTCATGATTGTTCTGCTGACAGTTTCAATCAAGTCAGTTTTGACAGGATGGGCACAGTTATTGAAATGATGACTTCGGTCAAAACTTCAAAAGACAACTGAATAAAGTAATGTATGCTCCTATTGAGGATAGTAACTCTCAAGCTACTATATTACTGACTACATCTTGTATTGCCGACAGAGATTCTTAGGATGGCAAAGCTTCTGATATTAGAAATATAAGGAGTTTTGACCCTGACCTGTCAGAGATTAGCATGAACTGTCAAAACTGACTCAATGCATAGCTGTAAGTGCAGATGAAAGAGGATCTAATTGGACTCCAGATGATCAACATACCATACAGTAATCAATGGAAGTCACTATCCAAGCCAACTTCAATGTGAATGAAGTGCAGTTCCACTTTGGTAAATCATAATTTTAGGAACACCAAATTAGCAAATCCTTTGATATAAATAATTGCCCAAATTGCTCCTAATTGTATGTGCTGGAATGCAAGTTTGGTACACAAGGTGCACAGTCATTAATCCTGGTTCATCTGCACCAGCAGAGGACTGAAACCTACCATTGCTTAGTTGTTGCAGCTCATGAACAGATCATTGTGATTTTGCTAGAAAACTTTCAAAAATGGCCAAGACCCAATTCAATATGTCTCTCATCACTGCTCACATACAAGTTTAATCTCTGGAAACAATTACTAATAGACTGGAACAATGGCTTCATCTGAGACCTCCATGATCACGGTGACAGTCAAGCACAGCAGGGCATCTGTGTCTTATGACAATGCCCTGGTAGAAAAACAATATCTCACGAAGGTCGACCAAAGTCAGTAAATAATGTACACTGCACCTAAGTAGACACTGACAACGCTTTTAATGAAGACATTAAGTCTTGGCTGAAGAAAGCTGTACACTCAAATAACATGAATCATCATCTCTAATGTCTCATGTACATCATCAATAGCTGAGATATATAGCGATACAGTCGGAAACAACTTAATATCTTGATTCATTGATGTATCAGTTTTCCATTTACAATGCCACTGTTGTTTTGGA
The DNA here is from genome assembly GCA_032361185.1 of Lepetodrilus ovalis. NCBI lineage: Eukaryota > Metazoa > Mollusca > Gastropoda > Lepetellida > Lepetodrilidae > Lepetodrilus > Lepetodrilus ovalis. Next base: position 713 of record JAUTBQ010146881.1, on the reverse strand, counting down.
TACTGCTGACCTTGGTCAGAAGGAGCCATTATTCTCATGAAACCCTTGGGTACATAAAGTAGGGGGTGGATAGAGGATACAAATTGAGATTAAGTGAGATTTCTCTGTATTTAAAGTTGACCTCCACACGACTAACATAACGTACAGATGGATTATGCAAAATCCCCAGTCTCCCGAGCCCTGGCAGATCCATATCATGCATATTAGTGGCTGGGAGCAGATATTTACATGTAAATGTATTCATGCAGGTAATTACACATGCACATGTTCTGCTTTTCAGTACTCCATGTTTTGTATAGCATTGGCACCATGTTATATTATGATGATAATGTTGTAGATACCTTTATTGATATGTGTGTGTGTGTGTGTGTGTGTGTGTGTGTGTGTGTGTGTGTAGTTAAATGATTTGACAGTCGCCCTCCAGCATAGCTGATTTCAGCAAACTGGTCCCTCTTTGGGACGCTTTTGTCTCACAGTATGGAGATGGAGAGCAGTGAATGTTATTGTCTGCTTGTGCTAGGCTGGATTTCCACCAGTCGTTTTTAGAGTCCTAGCTCACTCTGGAATATTAATGTCGCAGTTAACAAGAGTGTAGGCTATCAGTTAACATAAATATCGCGTTAATATCTTGATTAATTGCTGAGGTATCATAATTTGAACATTGTGGGGTTCCATCTCAAAATACCAATTTTGACAAAATGTGAGTCAATTAT
>JAUTBQ010146870.1:0-14745 GCA_032361185.1 Lepetodrilus ovalis | reverse complement strand
CGATAGTGACCATTTTTCCCTATGCAAGTATGATCTTGCCCCTTTAACATTTCATTCGATAATATTTTTTAAAGAGTATTCCATAGATGTTCTGTATGTGTGCATTGTATTTACGTTTTATTTTCTGTACATACATGTGCAATTCCTTATTGTTCATACTCTTGTTATAACAGTTTTAGACAATGACAATTTAAGATAAACTTACATGAAGAACTCGCTAAAATAAGTTTCTAAATATGGACGCGCTCGTTAATATTTTACAGCACTAACTGGTCGATAATCCATCGGTCACTAAAGTATAATGACTAACATTTTATGATTTACAATATAAGAATTGTCATAGATAGGGGTCTGTTCATGGTCAACATTATCAGAGAATTTAGGCATTGCTTGTATAAGCATTATCAGAGATCGAGAGGCATATCCTGGATCAAGATTATCAGAGAAGACATACTTGAAACATATTTTATTCACGATAGAAAAGGATTGGGAACAATCTATGCCAACTTAGGAACAGTCCGCTCCTGAAATATTTAGAGGTATCTAGTAGCCGTATGACCAGCACCGATATCTAGGTCAAGAGACAACTTTAACTCTTTAACTGGAGCTCTTCCAATATCGACTACCGTAATCTGTTTGTAATAGTTAAGTCTACGCACTGACAATAACCTGGCCACAAATGCACTGCAATGACCTAATAATACTGGCATATCTTCGGACGCAATACCAAAAGCTTGTATTAAACGGAAATTGTTAATCTCAGCCTGATGTATCAGTGGCACATCCTTGTGTTTGACTATTGGGACTGAAAGACATATGTAGAGTCACCCACATGACACACTGGTAATCTAGTTAGTTGAAAAGATTCCAAACTTAATCTGATTTTTCTTTTTCCCTCCCTAACATTTAAGTCTGTCTAGACAGGGAGTAAAATAGTAAAGCACAGACTTGTTTAATCTAAACTACAAACTAGATAACCTTTTAGAAGACTGAACTTCAAAACATAAGATTAATTAAACACATTTATTTTTGTACTTTTATGAACACGTACTAATCAGTTATTGCACTTTGATCACTGTCCATTAGGGCTGTCATGATTCACCAATGCACTGATAAATCGCCGATTATATTCTAACATCGCGATACACGATTTACTCTTCGAGAATCGATTTTGAATTATATTGTAGATTGATATAAAAATACATATTCAGATCGATGAGTTAAAATTTGTATTAAAAAAAAATCACCAAACTATTAAATCCATATACAGTGGACCCCCGATAATCCACATCCAGTTTTCAGCTTTCATTTAGACTTGTTTTGTTTTATTCAGTAATAAGCATGTTATTTCTTTCTAAAAGTTTTCAGATTTTCACTTTGTTTCTTCATTATTTGTACTGAACATAAAAAGAAATCACCTACACATGCCAACATTTCTCCATTTAATGGTGTGTTTTTTTTGGGGTAATGGCGTTTATAGTCGCTTTCTAGAATCTTTCACTAACATCACGACTTGTCAGTTTATGGCAGGAGGAAACCTGCAACATCTGTAGCGCTGAATGTTGTAGTAAACCTGCGAGCACTGGCTGGTAACTGACAGACCAAGGATGATAATGGTAGTTCCACTCTACAGATAGTGCATCCTATATATGTTATTTCTCAAAAACATTTCAAAAGATTTTTATAAACTATATATCGCAATACGCATTGCATAGTGATTGTAATATCGTGCGATACATATCGTATCTTGAGGTAGTCATATCGTAGCACCCCTACTGTCCATATATTGTTTTTTCCAGGATGGGAGACATAATTGATCGCAATGTGGACCTTAAAATATACTTGGAAAAACAACCAGAAAACTAATTGCAACTTAATGAAATAGATCCATTACTGAAGCATCAATAAGATGGTGATGTGACAGCTATCTATATACAAAATATTTTGTATGTTAACCTTCTCCCTGCTGGATTACGGGAATAGACACTGATCTATAGGGCATCTCATGTTGCCTTCAGCATTGACAGAGTTAAAATTACATATGTTCATAAATTTATGTATGCAGATAAAAGAAGTCATCTAAACAGAATATGATAATAGTATTAACATGCAGAATTGTGATCATACATTGGTAGTGTCAAAGCAGATGAAAAATTGGATTATCTCCCCTTGAACATGTCAACGGATTTCATCCGATGTGGCTCGACGCAGTTTTATAAACAATAAAGACATAATTTATTTCTGAGAATCCCGTATACGAACTGTTTGGATGCAATGATGATGTTTTTTAAAGTATTCCCTAAATACATAAAAAAGAAATCCCATTCCTCGTTATCGAGTCGCTACCATTTTCTACACGTGTCCTTCAAAACGTCCACGGGCAATTTCCATATGCAATAACTCGACTTTGAACTCTCTATGGACAAGAAATTCCAGCCACATTGCATACTTTAATATCACGAGTGGCCTCGGCGCCCCACCATGGCATTTCAATCACCCCGGTCCAATAGCTATTACATTTTCTCCCAGTTTTCTGCCCAAACCTTCATACTGGTCATTCACTCATTGATTTTTTTTTTCTCCTCTCTCTAGTTTATGCTGCCCATCGTCCACTGCCTGGCCTCATGCAGGCCATTTCAGCTCGGCTCGGTCAAGCCGTGATTACTCGACATGTTGGTCAGTGGATGTATTTTTGCGTGAAAGGAGTTCTAGGCATGCATAAAGACCGCGATGGGCAGTGGGGGTATTCCGGGGCGACGGACAAAATAGATCCCCGAGTCGATATTTTGTCTGAACGGTCTCCACTGGTTTCTGAGCTGGGAACAATGTCTGGCATGATGATATAACGCAGGTATATCGAGTCCTTTCACAAAGCTTCATTCTGTATGGTACGCGAACATGAGAAACATTAAAAATATATAGCGATTACACGGGCAAAGACTTATAGCAACAGCAAATGCAATCCTCACCAAAGGTATTCAATCGCCTTCTCTATCGCAGAAGATGTAATGTGAAGAATGTTAGACGTAACGTTGAATTGGATGTCCAAGGTCTTCCGACTAAGACCACCTTGGACTACGGTATATTCGTGAAGCCACCAGCCATCTATTTTTTACTTATATTTCTCTGGCCAGACTGACAGCTTCAGTCCGGAAAACAGGGTCAATCTGTAATTCAGTTTTCATCAATTTGTCTGCTAAAGATTTTATGGTACTTTAGGTGTTTTGATTTGGCAGAATGGGAGAACATAAATAGATTTGTCCATTATGTCTACCAGGATATTTAAATATCAAAGGCACGATGGAGCTGCTTTAGAAGTAATCATACGGAATACTAAAGTTGTTTCTCTCGTGATTTTATGCCATTTGCAAAAATACTTTTTACTCATATACAAAATTTAGCTTGGTAATGTGTCTTGTCCACATATTCTAGGTATGAAAGATAGTACATCAAATTACACTAGCAAAGATACTTTTTAATGCTTTAATGTTTGCACGACAGGTGAAAGAGCATTACAAAAGGAAAAAAAAAACAATACGTATTTCAGGAATCGTGTATATTTCAAGAGACAGTACCTGATAGAACCAACAGTACTACATCAAACAGTGACCTTGTACGTGACCTTTGCGTGTCGTAAGATTTACGATGACAACAGATTACTAATGGTGGAATTGATTATACTCATTGGTTAATACAGTATAAGATATAGGTTAGTGTGAACTGTCAGGGACATGAACTGTATACCATTGTACTCATCATAGATGTCTTAATAATTAGCATCTAACAGAATTAAGCCATTGCATGGATCACGTTTAATAATAATAATAATAATAATAATGAAGATGATAACAATGATGATAATGATGATGATTGTTATTATTAATATTATTAATATTATTATTATTATTATTATTAATTATAATGACAATAATAACAAGAAGAATATTAATAATGTAAATTTACTCAAATGTGACCATCAATAAGTCAAGTACTGCGTGGGACTTAAAATTTACATATCGTTACCCAGGTTAACAGATCAGCATGCATTCATTGACCTTTCAAAATACTTTCAGTAATAGCTGAGAGGAAACTATAACGCTCCATTGTTTTGTCGTCTTTCAAGACCACAGCATAACTTGTGGAAAATTACTTTAGTCTTGTACAACTCAACGTTTCCCTCTACAGTAAGCAAATCAAAATTTGGTAGAGAGGATGACGCAAACCATTGTACACAAATTAATTGTGAACTTACTAATTCATATAAATACAAGCAGGACTCCATGCTGTACAATACTCCTAGCTGTGCATGTGCCACAGACAAAGAAGCAAGGTCATAACAAGGTCACAATAAGGTCACACAGACATGACAGTAATGCAGATAAATGTGCACAAAACAAGCAATAAAACAAATTAATCCCTCCGATAAAACTTCAGCTTTCTGACAAAGATTATGCTCCACAAATATTTAATCAAATCTTGTTTTTGGCATTCTGGTGTTAGAAGAATGAGCTTCCTGTACTTTAGTGTTTCATTGTCGATCTACGAAGAATATAATGATATTTGTGTGGCTTCATGTTGTGTTGAATTTAAGCACATACTGTGATGAATGGCTGTACGTAGTGTCAACAAAATAAATTAAGGGCCGATTGATATATTGTAGGGAAGCTTCCTACCAAATTTCAGAACTCAGCTTGAGGAATATGGTGTTATTCTTCTTCCAATGTGTCTGCAAGTTCTTCAAGAGTTCCTGCAGACATTTGAAAATAATATGAAGGTAAAAGTGTATGTCCAAGACTACTGGCCCTTAACTTGTTTTGTTGAGTATACTAAAGTCACCCTAGTGCTTTTCCGAACCTATACAATTCCTCACTGCACATTCACTTCCATTCTCACCCACTTGAGGAGTATTAAATGAATCTACCGGTTGGCATTCTTTGGCATATTATATACCTTTGAGCTCTTGTTGGCCAACCATAATGGTGGAAAATGGTTTAGATTTCAATGGATTACAAAACATTGTAGTAATACCGGAAGGACCAATATACTTTTTCTCCCTCTCTCTCAAAATAACTAACAATGAACAACTTCTCCCAATCAGACATCTGTAGACAAGAATTAAATTGAATTAAACTAAACTAATTTCAATAAACTACTTCACAAAGATATTGTCACAAATATAATCTTTACAGATTTAACTTCATGCAATATTAATTTCACATGTCGTGGTGAAGTTATCGGAGCAGATAAAAATAGCTGTGGACATTTCGCCTAATTACAAATGGAACTGATTGTGGGGAAGAAGTGGACGAAAGTGTGAATTCAGCCCACGATTATAATTACAGGCTATTTCTATGGGAACGATAGCCGTCATGACAACAATTGAAATGATCCTACAGAAGAATTATCGATGAAGAGGAAATTGATTTTAGTATTAATGGTACGGATGAGGTGATAACACTGGGATATTGATACATAGAAATAGCTTCAGCACCCCTGCAAACGGTCAATCTTTATTTAAATGCTATCCGATTTATCACCATTGTCTTAATGGTTTCGAATATACGACAGGAAGGACTAAATCCGATCCCACATGACTCATTCCCATCGCGTCGGGTTTGAAACTCTACATGAGATTTATTTAACTTTATAATAAAATGTCTTTCAAATTGTCAGCATTGCATAGGTGATGGAGCGAGCCAGATCGTTTTACAGAGAAGACAAGGTTCTATTATTAGCAGTTAGGCGGATTACCACGATACTTTGGTCGAGACAGACACCACAGAAATACCACGCTCGGGCGCGATTACATGCTATTGGGAACACTTGAAAATTCAATTCCTGTCTCGCCGTCTTTTTTGTCTCACAAATACTGGTTTCCAGTTGTTAAAACAGAAAAACGATATTTAATACACTTGAGGATAGAGGTTTTCAGATTTTTCACTTTTTCGTGGGTGCATGTGTCCATTAAGGACATTCTCTTCAGATATATAATTTACCTCGCTGACATAGGAAACCCGAGCAATTATAGGAAGCCATTCCAATGGTTCTATGTTGGTTCACGTGTGATATTTTATTCAGAATTAAGTCAATTCATACAATTCTACTAATACGTGCATTAAGAGAATTCCCCCCCGAGACATCTTTCGAATCATATTGACATATTGAATTTCTAATAAAAATTGACAATGCAAGAAAAGTTTGAATGTTTTCTTAATGCGTTCTGAAGCTGAAAGTACAGTTTTCGTAAATATTCATTGAGAGACTAGTTTATCCCGTTTGAAATTAATTGATATTGGCTCGTGTCCAAATCATTCAGTAATTTAAAACATAAAAGTCATTTCCACGGACACGCGCTATTGTACGCAGCCACACAAGAAAGTATCGCTTGCCTCCAGAGAGACCTGAGGAGAAAATTTAAAATAAAAAGTTATATAAAACTCAGACGAATACAAATAAACTGGACTATAGAAATAGTCCATACATCACAAAGGTAAATGGATAGAAGCTGATAATAAAATGTCACGTCATATTTAAACTTTGCAGTACCAGTCCATATAAATTCTCAAAAAGAATAATGATAGAACAGAAGAAATAGAGGAAGGAAGGTACATTAGAAGATAAATAGCTTCTTTTTCAGGCATTGTGGCTATTTTCTGAAAAGCTGAGCATTTGGGGCTATTTGGATAGAAAAGCCCATGACCTTTATATTCCAAGCCAAGGCTTTCTTAAAGTCTGAATATTTAACCCTCTCACTGTTGGATTATACACCACTCTATGGGGTTCCTCTAACTGAGAAGGTTAACCAGACCCTTTTTTATTTTGGTATTGGGGTATAGAGTCAGTCACTTTCTAGTCTTTCACTAATATCATGACTTGTCGGTTCAGGGTAGGAGGAAACCCACAACATCCGTAGCGCTGATTGTTGCAGTAAACCTGGGAGTATTGGCTGGTACTGACAGACCAAGGATGATATCTGTATTGCCACTTTACAGACAGTACATCTTATCAATACCATTTCAGAAATGTAACTTCCACGAACATTGATGCCAGGCTCCCCATGGGCAGGATTTGAACTTGGGACCTTTGGCTCTGAAGTCCAAATGTTCTACCACTGCCTACTACTCGGAACCCATAACCAGACTATTCATAGTCATAGGATCAACTGGTTAACAGCGAGTAAGCGAGTTGTATTAGCAATTATTCACATATAAGTAATGACTAACATTCGATTGTACTGTAATTGAATTGGTGGTTTACATTGCAGCAGAAATACTTCACCCATATGCAATGACTTTGATCACACAATAGCTTGTTTAAGAAAAACAGTATCTAAAAGTCTTGGTCAAGCAAACAACATGATTAGGCCCCGAGATTGCAAAAATGTTTTTAAGCAAGAACTCAATCATGCGCAACTCAAGGTATTGTTCAGAATTTTCATTAAAATTTTAACTTGAGCATGAAGTCGTACTCAAAAAGTTTCGCAATCTTTGAGCCTGTAAGAGATGCCAAGTGCAGGTCAAAGGTCGTATACAAAGAGCCTCATCCTTCCGCGCATTTGAGAACAGTGTAGTATCGTTGGATTGTTCGTGTCAATGTCCACGGTTTAGAGGACACCAACCAGACCCCACCACCATACATCCACATACACCAACCAGACCCCACCACCATACATCCACATACACACCAACCAGACCCCACCACCATACATCCACATACACACCAACCAGACCCCACCACCATACATCTACATACACACCAACCAGACCCCACCACCATACATCCACATACACATCACAGTCCCATTACAACTTATTAAGAGTTATTTGGCAACCACAGTAAAAAATCGAAGTATAATGCAACGTACAATACTATTTAACAGCATCAGCAGTGGCAATTCTTCCGTTGACATCCGGCAGTGGGTCTGTGAATGACTGGGCTAGATGCATGTCGACCGAGTCACCGATGTAACGCGATGTAACGCGATGTAACGCGGAGCTGTCCAGACCGACAGGAGGACGTAGGACGACACATTCCGCTGATTAACGGGCAATCTGCAGACAGAACGATGCCTAAAACGACCCTCTCCAACGTGATAAACTGATCAAAATAAAACAAAGTCCAGTCGGTCTTGAATATCGATGTCTGAACTGAAATGAGATACTCAAAACCGACATGGAAGTTGCTAATTAATCAAGATATTGAAAACCCTAGGCGGAACTATTTTATTGGTGGAGATTTGTAAGTTGCGGAAGGATATATTTCGCAATGTTGTCATTAACCGAGGTGAAGGGCCGACGGATCAAAATGAGTTTATCATTTTAATGGCTCTTCTCAAACACATTTATTGTTCGACTGGACTGGAGACAAATGAAATATATGCAATAAACTTTTGAGTAAATTCTGTTACACAGGTCATTTCTCTGTTATACTGCCAGGGACGGCTGGAATGCGCAGACACACTGTCTTGGAAGGTGGCACTGAAAACACTCCCTGCGGAGCCCTGGATCCTCGCTTACAGCAATAACCTAAGTAATTTCAAAAATAGAAGTTTTTAGCAATAATTAAAAGACTTAAAAGAGAAGAATCATCTACCAGGCCTTTGCTCCACTAGATCTGGAAGTCGGGCCTCAAGCCTGGCGAGTTGCTTAACAAGGGAGACAAAAAATTGGAAGGTCAAAATGACAGTTAGTACCATCCAATATTAGCCTGCTTTGGAAAGACATGGTTTAAGGCCTTTCTACGAAAGCATTTCATTCTCAAGATATTTCCTAACCATTAAACTGCAGCATCTAATATATACTCCATGTGCCAATATCTGGTCACATTTAACAACAAAATTGCAAATAAATAACCATATACATCAACCAAGATATTATGGTTTCAATACGCACAACGGAAAAACTTAGATAACCAAGCGACATTGAAAATTCATGTAATGTAGATCTAATAATCCCTTGAGAAATACACTGTAATGGAAATACGACATGGAACCATTGAACAAACAGAGGCACGAGACGACATTGTATTCTAATGACAACACTATTGCACTGTTACCAAACATGTTGATATGTATATATAACAACTCGATGGCACGATGAGTCATGTCAAATTATATACAAGTGTAGGACGACCGAGTTACTGGATACAAACGTGATACATGTACGCTATTTAGTCCTTGAAATGATCAACAATAGGTCAGCTTGGGCTTAGTTATATATGCTGAATGTCCAATAAACAAAAGATTTATTATTAAGTTTTTACTTTTTATAAAGTTATTTTTAATTTCTATTGTATACACTTTCTAGAATCTTTCACTAACACAGGGATGGAAATTAACACTAGCCCGCTAACCCGGGCCATTTATCCCGATGTTAAAGGTATCCTAAGGGCTAGTAGAAATTCCTGGGTTTTTTTTGTAAACATTTGTATTACTATTTGGGCTAGTAAGTTTTATTGGTAAGTTTCCATCGCTGCTAACATCACGGCTTGTCAGTATAGGGCAGGAGGAAAATGCAACATCTGTAGCGCTGAATGTTGCAGTATACCTGCGAGCACCGGCTGGTACTGACAGACCAAGGATGATATCTGTATTCCCTCTCTACAGATAGTGCATCCTATCAACATCACGTCAGAAAGGCAACTTCCGCGAACATTGACTATCTTTGTTTGATTTACATATGCCCCAACACTCGATAGTTATAAAAACATTCATATTTTATATGAAAAATAGGAAAGTAGCTCTAATTATCTTGTCTTTGGAAGATCTCTCATCAAGTTCCTTAGTGTTTGTGACTGTATTTGGAGTTTAACGAGTTCGCTGCAGCAACCTCCTCACAGCAAACATACAGCATTTGTAAATAATGAAGACATCACGGTTTGCAAAGGATTAAAATTTTCCCAATGCTGACAGCCTACACGGAAGGCTTGTTTGCGATACAAAACCAATGATGTATACACTAATGTAATAAATTTTGCATTCATAACTCATATTTGGTCAATTGTGGCAATCAAAATCTGTGATTGTGTGCATTTAAAGTGATATCTGTCAAGTTAAACATCATGAGCTATCTCGACTTACATTGATGTTCCCGTTTGACATTAATACATCTAAGAAACTAAAGTCAGCTCTCACAAAAACATAAAGTTGCAATGGTCAATTTAATGGAACAAGGTTGTTTATTCCGTAATACTCGCAAATGACAGCTTCTCATATTATATTATAGATATCTCTACAGCAATTAACATACTAATAAATATAATCAAATCAATTATCATGTGCGAAAGAGCCCTTAAAAACAAATCAATACCTCAGCACATACTCTGTGACCGAAGAGTCGTTGAGGACATATGGTCCATATCAATGGTGCTACTATCTTGGTAGAACACTAGTAGTGTTTATAAGTGCTATTGGTCTTCAAACACTACAGTATCTAGCCACACTGACCACTGGCTTAAAAGTCATTGTTCTCCCAAATCGTGGAGTCTTTGTTCTTCGAAAAATCGCAATATTTTACGTCCCGTGGTGAATGCTGGATTGATTTTACGATTTAAAATTACTCAGTTAATAAAGAAGTAAGCTGTGGAATCAATGCTTTACTAATCCTGACATTCACGGTCGTTGTTTGCGGGATTCAATAGATAACGCGTACAACACGATCCTGGCAAATTAAAAGCCAGTTACACGAGATATGTTTTAGATTTCAATTTACGTTTGGTTTTCATTTTGAGAGAGAGGGGGTGGGGTATTTGTCATTATGCTCTCTTCTCGAGAGGAATATTATTAATTCATAGCATTCTCTACAAGAAGATTCAATTACATAACACATACATTCAATCTCAGAGGAATGCCCCACTGATTTTATTAACTATTAGTTGTAAACAGAAACATTTGAAAAACCTTACATTGATTTTAAAAGGCAAATAACAAACACATTCTTGAAGTGTGTAAAGGACAAGCGAAAGTATTCCAGGAAACTCTACACACTAGAAGTACACTAGTACTTTGCTCAGTCTGCTGTATATTTCCAATGTCCAATATATTATCGATATTTTGAATTATTTGTCCGGACAAATAAATCAGAAACAATAAGGACCATATCAAGCAACAGCAGAGGACATTGTATATGAGGAATGTGGCTGGTTTCCCCCCATTCAATGTCATTAATCCATGTAATATTATATTAATACTGCAAATGCATCATAGAAAAAAGTGTTATCTATTTTCTAACGATTTCACCAGATGCTGTACGTGACATAGATAAGGTGTCTTTTGTACTTTACACAGAAAAGTATTTCCAGGCTTTAGATTAATCCACCCTGGCATGTTTCTACAATAGCGTGAAATTAAGATTTGTAGCAAAATTATATAATTCTGGCCCAGAGATAATGAAACCATTTTTTGTGTGTGTTCAACTTAAAGTCTTGTTCACAAATCTGCATATAAAATTTGAGTTAGCATGAAATCGGGCTCAGAACATTTCGTAATCTCAGGGCCTGTTTTTAGTGGGGGACCAACCTACGGCAGATTTATTTATAACAGTGTTAGAAAATGTGCGTGCGCATGTCCTTCTCCATTGGCCCAATGTTAATGCTGGTCAAATCTGTAATTTACAAGGGTCCCACAGATACCTTTAACATTGCAGATTTTAAAATGACCGCCCCAGGACCCCCCTTTAAATTTGAACATTGAACAGTTCTACTCGCGAGCCAAGGCTGACTCTGTTGATCAAATGGGCACGACCTCGGCACATTCAGGCCTCCGATGTACATCACCTGCTCTTCCGCCCGTCTTCAAACAAACTGACATCTTTTGTGGGTGTTCCTGCCACTTTCTGACATGAGATATGTGTAACAGACATATTTATTTCCATTACACGAGCGAATACATGATATATTTTGAGTATTCTTTAGAAAAATCGCCTATCTGTCATGGGATATATACGTATTTATATCCACCTCTCCGGAACAGCGGACACAGATGGAATACGGAATCGGAATCGGATCCTCGCAGTCCTTTTGTCGGAACTAATTCAATGATTTAAAGTGTCACTTATCGTATTCCAGTAACAGATGCAATACTGGGCAAACCTGAGAGTTTATTACTAAATGAATGCTCATGATGGAAAATGTAATTTTCTGAAATGACAGACAGGAATTAAATCTAAGACAATGAACATTAATCAAGCATGTAATTACTCCAGATAATCATTTTAACGAGTATCTCGAAAATGGCAGAAAGAAAAAACAGTACCGCCCTCTTTAATACAGGAATTTATGTCATAATGTAAACATGCATCACGTATAATGATTTGATGGAGGGGGGGAAGGAGGGGGGAAAGGAGGGAGGGAGGGAGGAAGCGAGTCAGATGAATATTGTTTAGCACATTGTAATTACAGAGATTCAGAGGCAAAATTGCTGCCAACTTAAATGCCTCGTGTCATTAGCATGTGTCAAACCCTGACCACAGCGGCATGGGCCAAAAACTCAACTTCCAAATGGAAACATAATTATGGCATAGGGCAGAGTAAAATCCATTTCTATTTATTATGCAAGGGGTAAAAAAACAACTCTCTGAATATCATGTGCAAAATGATTACAAATTGTTATTAGTGTAGCATGAAGTTTAGCAAATTGCAAATGGCAAGAAAGAAAATTGGAAAGAAAAATGACTGAACTGTATTCATCGTCTTTGTCTAAATTGCTCAGTTGTCGAATATATCACAGATCGAGTAAAACAGATTGCAGAACCAAGACGATTAGTATACATAGATTGTAGAGACAAGATTGGTCACAATACTCAAACTGGAGATAAAACTGCTAACTGCTAACTGGTAAACTGCTTAACTGGTATACTCAGATTGGCTTACACAGATTGTCAAGGCTGGATTGGCATACTCAGATTGTGAAAGTGAAAACATTGGTTTACACAGATTATGAATGTTAATATAGTAGCACACTGACAAAAAGTCATCTAGTTTTCGAAAAGATCAAATTGGCATTACAGCATTCGTCATCATATATCAAAATGTTCGTTGTCATATCTCAAAATGTTCGTCATCATAAATCAAAATGTCCGTTGTCATATATCAAAATGTTCGTTGTCATATATCAAAATGTTCGTTGTCATATATCAAAATGTTCGTCAGAGCCTGTAGATTATGAAAACCAATGTTGACATTGCAGCAATTCAGTATGGGCTCAGATATTGATCCATATTTGGGGGTACACCAACACATATTTTTAGGTGAATACCTATCTCAGTTGCTCTACAAGATTGATATATACATTCTATATTCAAATTAGGCATGACTAAAGACAAGGGTGGGCTTATTCAGATGGGCTTATACAAGGGTGGGCTTACATTAGGATGATTTGTTGTCCAAGAATGGATTCACTAAGAGCCAGACCACAGACACATAATGAAGGATGAATTCAAAGATATCAGTGACAACAATTAGCAGCTTTAGTAAAGAATGTTTTTATACGAAGAGAAAGGTAATTCCGCCATTGTCGTGAGAAATGAACGACCAGGTAGCAACAAAAGTACCGAGCTGAGCAAACATGGTTTACAAATCCAAGTCGCAGCTTCAGCATCCTGGTAATTTGTAAATCTGGAGACGGCATAAAAAAAAAAAATCAGCGTGCCAAGCGAAACAGAGCCGATTGGAAAGACGCAATAAACAGCGGACACATTTCCAGTGATATACCTGTCAAGAGCATCTGAAAACAGAAGGAATTTGTCCATTACAGGATGCGGAAACTTGCAGGAATTTCCCCGGAAGAAGGTCCTGACAACAAGACTTAGAATTAATCTGATATTGGAATGTCCGAGGCTGATTAAAAACATCAAAACCATTTCTCCTCTGGTGTCAAAGCTTTTGTTCGGCCATCAAACTGTCTGATGCCGGGGCGGACCATGAAAAATGAACCCTCAACATTCAATAGTGAAGAGGGCCTCCTCCTAAAAGCTTTTGTGCTTATCTCTAAATTGAGAGGGCCCGACTTCAAAGTGCTTAGCTGTCCATTGTTCTTATGAAGCCTCAAATTAAAACATTTCAAGTCTGGCCAGGGAGCAAGACCGGCTGGAAGGTTGGATTATATCCTGACATACTCAGAACGCCAGACATTCATCTTTTTCACCCGAGACAGGACTAAAGTCACTTCACTTTATTAGAATAAACTCTGAAATGAATGATTTGAAACGTATCTACTGTCTGTCTGTATTAGACTCTCAGACACTCAATGGCAGGTTTAGCTGGCAATTTTCACTAAAATCCTATTTCCTTTGATTGATGAATCATCTTAAAATCTAAAATTACAGGAAAGCCAATAATTTCAATCCATTATAAGTGACAAGTTTTCTACCTTGGAAATGTTATCAGATGAAGTTGTGCCACGTTCCTGAATAATGTAGCTGTCGTGCTAAAGCATAACTAGTGTTGTATACTCGTCGCCATACACCGATCTGCATGCTCATCTGTTGATGTTACTAAACAATAAATAACATCGTTACCAACACTGTTACCAATACTACTGTTACCAAGCTAGGCATACTCCTATCACAAACTGACCATGAAGACATTACCAAACTGTACTGTTTAATCAAACTGCATTAATCATCAATATTATAGTTATCATCATTCAAATATTCATGTCACTAAAGGTTCTGTATACAGTGCCCCCTCGATATAAGGCTGTTCGATACAGAGCGGATTCGGATATAAGGCTGGGTCAGATGTGGACCC
>JAUTBQ010146859.1:0-14750 GCA_032361185.1 Lepetodrilus ovalis | reverse complement strand
ATATAAACCTGATGACATTTGGTCTGTCAATAATAACTACTTAATGTCATCAGGTTTATATTGATGCATATGTTAGTAGGATCATTGACATAGATGTGTTTAAATTTTTTTTATTTGGGTTTAGAGTCGCTTTCAAGATTCTTTCACTGTCATAATCATGATAATAATATGAAGCCTTGAACGAGTCATTCACATATAACATTGACTGATCATGAGTTAGTACAGGGTTACTGAGGGTAGGCCTACTGCTTTCATAACTTTATGTATCGGCTAATAAATTTACAGTCTGTCACAATTAAGACTATTAAATATAAAAAAATATGTAAGCATCGTTGTGGCCATGCTCTCCTGACAGCGATAACTCAACAGTCTGTGTTATACGCTGTCACACTACATGCACTATGAGGGTTTTCATGTGTTCAGCATTAATTCAGAATTTGATTGGGTCAATGGGTGCAGGCACAAAACGGCAACATCCCAAATCTTCTAAATTCCAAACACTAGACCTTTATCTCCTAAATATAAGTCACGGTACCGTTTCCTACCAATCGATTTGGTACCGTTCTCACAAATTCAATATTCGTTTTTCATCTATATCGTGAGCCGTATTGGATGTTGTCATTTTGGGCCTGCACCCATCGGGGTGAACCGATCAAATTCCTGATAATGTTGAATACGCGAAACCCCTCATAGTGTAGTGTGACAGCGTATATAGCGTATAACCGTTGTGTTATCGCTTTCAGGAGAGCATGCGTTGTGGCATAATGCTTATTTTTTATGTGATTTTATTCACGAAGCATCAATAATATTCATGGGTATTTTAATTTTATAAAATAAAGCTTTGTATAAAAGTTTGGAACTTCAAATTATTGGCTGTCATCTGATCATTAAATATGTAATTATCATTTCAAAACAAATAGCTTCTACAGCATGTACAGGTAGATAGATGTATTGCCTGGCCAGTCGGTATCGTGAGAAGGTTTGCAGTAGTCGTATGTAGTACGCCAATAGGCCTTCCCCATGTGAGAGTTGTTTGGATGTCAAGCTTGATGGATTACTTATTGCAAATTATCCCATGTTTACACATCCCTGGGACATATTATTGATCAATGGATGCAAGTAGATCTCGATAAGTGCTTTGGTGTTTGTCCTAATTGCATGTAAATATGAAATTGTTATATGCTTTAAAAAAGAAAACCATGGCATTTGCTAGTAAATTGTTGTATTTGTTTTTGAATATTATGATATTATTTTGTAATCTTATGAGTTTCAGAGGGTCATATTTGTGATAAAAATTTTTTTTTTAGTTATGACACATTGAATGTCTAATGTCATAGTTCAGTAGTCTCTCATTCAGTCTGGTTTTATTGACTTCTAAGTCACAAGTATTCAGGGACTGAAGTATTAGTAATATTTACGATGCTTGAAATAATTTCAATAGCTTTTCTTTACATCATGTTCATACATGTAATTGTAAAATTCAAGTACATGTATCTATGAAATATGCTTTGAGCGTTTTACATTTTAGCCAGTACAGTATATCTTTTATATTAGATAACCAACTTGGCCTATACTGAGACACACATGTTACTACGGCTGTATTATTATGCCTTGTTATATCATATTTGACTCACTAGCGCCATGAGCAAGCAGTATGCATGGATTTGGCGCATTATAAATACGCATTATTATGATTATTCTTTAAGGACGTATTTGAGTAGGTTGCTTAAGAGTCAATTAATTGGTATTTGTGGAGCAGGTAACACCCTGCCATGTCAACCACTTGTTTGTGGGCTAATACAAAGTCATTAACCAGGGATATCAGTTAGTAGCCTGGGCCATTTCTGCCAATGCTAAAGGAGAAAGGTGTATTCTAATGCTGTAAAATGGTATTTATTACTGGTGAACTGATGGGTCGATTTCATTAAAATTGTTTTTGTTTTCATATGCCGGATTTACTCGAAATTGTAGTTTCACAGTTTTTGCCTGAAACAGAAGTGACACCATAACGTTACATGTGGCATTTCAGTGCATAATTTGCCAGCTATTTTTCAGCTTCCAAATCCAAGCGACCATGATTAAGTGGCCCCAGAGTTTAAAATAGTACTACTTAACTACAATCCCAGCAAACGAATCAAGGTATTGTCGTCTAATTAACCGTCTAGACCCTCAACCTAAACGTGTTTTGATAACTGTCAATGAGTCTCGACCTGGGCAAAGGGTCTTCATTCTATACTTCCCGCTATCATTCACATGTTTCCTAAGTTCACGATCAAATACAGATATAGTGAATTTCATGAAAATTACAGACACGCGAATGATAACCATTTTACAGTAAATATACAAGGGTCCTATAGTAGAAATTCATGTTTTTTTTGTAGACATTTTTTAAAAATCTTTTTATCGCTATTCGAGTTATGGTAGTAAGTTTTAAAGGCATATGCAATCACAGATTTCAATGAGCACATAGCAATATATTTGAGTAATAACTGCAAACTACATTCATGTGTGATACATGTGATGGCACATGGTCCTGTGCATTGCGCGTCTGACTGCTGTGGTGTAAGTGAAGCATGTTCGAACTCAGCTGGTTTGTGGATCAGTGACCGACAACAGGACAGTACACGTATCTAGAACCCGTTCCTGCTCCACAATGAATCACAGGCGGAACAACTTACATGGTGTCACCTTAAAAACGATCCAAGATCATATTTGCATACAGTATTTATAATTTTTTTATATGTTTTTATTTTTCAAAAGAATATTATATCAAATACAAAATATTTTAGGTTTTTGGTACGGAAATTCCAGGTTTGATGATGCACTCGCCAATAGTGGTGTTTTAGAGGGGGGTACATGCCTTTGTGGAAGGAATAGGAAATGGTATATTTCTACATTAAAAAAAATCAGAAAAATCAATTGTCAGGGAGTGATTGTTCTTTCAGAATATGTAATAACCTCCGACCATTATTCCCTATGCTAGTATGATCTAAGCAAGTGGCTTAGTTTGAACACGCCTCTTCACCCAGCAGAGAATGGTTACCTGGAACGATGAAATAGGCATGTGAAGAAAACAGTCTAGCATTTTAAATGGAAGCTTGGGTTGTATTCTCCCCAGGGAGTTGAGAAGGAACACGAGAGCACACATCCATTGACCGGGTTAATAATGTAACGCTATGAGAACGCTGCCTTCGAGCAGTGTTCGAAATTATCGCTGGTCCGGAGGCCCGAGGCCAATGATATTCACTTCGGGCCAGCAGTTTTGTAAACTTGAGGGTCCATCGGGCCAGCAACATTTTAAGTGATAACAACATTCGATTGGCTTCTGGGCCAGCTGATTTTGAACAGGGCCAGTAGAAATTAAAAGTTAATGGCCCAGTTGGCCAGTGGCCATAATTCTAAAGTTACCAACACTGATCAAAACCAAAACTGTTTTTACAATGACAAATTCAGATTTGAATTATCTCCCCTGACTCGGCTCGGGTTTTTTCCCCAAATCAAACACAGCCTTGGATATTGTGATACAAGTGTGAATTTTTAGAGATTTTTAGTTATGTTGCATTTATAAATTATAAAAAAAATTTAATTGGGGGGTCTTGTATCATGTTTAATATTGTGTCCAAAGATGATCTTGCTTTTTTTCAGACCACATTGTACTGATGCTGAGCTGGTTACCATGAACAATCGATAATGTGTGTCAATGCTTGGCTATCCTATTAAACAACTGAAGGCCAGGCAATATTTCAGCACTTTCTGTTCAATCATCTCTTTATTTTGCAGGAACAAGCTCCGATCAGAAGACCACAGAGGAGATGGAAGGAAAGCGATGTTTGTCCTTCATCGTTTTTTCCGAGTTCGCCAACGACACCAACATCATTCCGCTGTACTACGATTCAGACGACGGGACCAAGCTAGCCTCATTCTGGTCGGAACAATCGAACAGTGTAGAGGTGGAGCAAGTGTCTGATAAACTCGTCAAGAGCGTCGTGTTTCTGTGCGATGAAGCTTTCTGTCCCCAAGAAGTCGGCTTCTCCCTGTACAAGATGTATAAGTGTCCCATGATAGCCGGAGGTTTTGTCGACAATGTTTTGTGTCCTACTGTTTGGAGCAACGAGTGAGTAGAACACCAATTACTGGCTACCCGTCTTTGGAATAGTAGTTTTTTGAAAATGAAATATGCAATTGCCGACGTTAATCATCATGTTCATGTGATATATTTTGTCTGGGCTCTGCATGGAATTAATGAGCGATCATTCAGAGAGAATTTTCTCAGGAGTATATTTATGGGTATGGTGGATTCGTCAGTTTACTACATGTTGCAAACGGAAAGTCGATAATAGACTCTTCTAGAATAATGTGATAAATAGAATCTCACATTATTGGTCATTTTATTACTGAATTTATTAAACATGTTGGCAAAACTGATATTGTGCTCGGCACAGCGAGTCTCCTAACATCAGATTTGCCAACTTCAGTACCATAATAAATGATGATTCATACAAGATCCTCTCTTTATACAGTATCCCCTCGATATAACACTAAATTTGGGGTCCATGACATACCCACCGCGATATAGCACCCGCTTTATACAATATTACAGGGAAATAACGAAAATAAAAATGGGATCCACGTCCTACTCCACGTTATATCCAAATCCGCGGCGCATCGGACTTGTTATATCGAGGGGACACTGTACCTCAAAGCTGGTTGAATCTGTCAGAAAAGGATAACTTTTGATGCTGAAATAAATTCAAGGTCACAATGTTACCATCGGATGTCATGAAAATAGCCTCTTGTGAATACATGTATTTCCCTGTATACAGTATTTTTGCCAAAACGTTAATTGCACGACAGATAGCACCTCATTTTGTTTAGATATCATTATTCAAACTGTTTTTCACAGGAGGGATACCCCATTCTTGTGCTGTCTGGCTTTCTGTGGAGAAGACCTAAAAGTTGCTTCTGTTGTCATCAAAGACGAAGTCGAGGCCACGGAAGAGGTGGACAGGATCATGAAGAAACTCAAAGACTGTAAAATCCCAGAGAAGAATAGTGTTGGCTTCATGTTTGCCTGCATTGGTCGAGGTGAAAGTCACTATGGTGAGAAAAACGTTGAATCGAAAGCCTTCAGGAAGCATTTCCCAAACACGCCGCTGCTGGGGTTTTTCGGCAACGGTGAGGTTGGGTTCGAATATCCACACTCGTTGCCAGGCGACAGTGCCATGCAGAACAATGGGTCCGGGAGGCATCAGTTTGTCCAGTCTCCGCTCTCGGTTTGTCCGCCAAAGATGTATCATGCTTACACAACCATTATGACCATTATGTCGTTTTCATCGTGACTCCAATTCCTACAATTGCTTGTAACAGTCTTCCTGATGGAATAATCGAAAATTATTGTGATCTACAAATCTTGACAAGGCATCCCCCATTGCCTGCAGGATTATGAAGGTTATTATGAAGAGTACAGTTCCATTGATCTATGTATGACAGGTATTTCAAACGGAGGTGTTAAATGTATGGTATTTCAGCCTCATCACTCCCAATTGCATGAAAAAGAATTCCAACTTGCAATGCATATATTTTTAGGGTACAATTTCAACCAACGTTGTCGTTTTATTTTCTTGTATTGGTATACCAATAATTCATGATGGAAGTGGGTTTTTTTCAAAACCCTCTCCCTGCTGGATTAGGCAGACACGGACGGCTCTTGAAGGCATCTCTGGTTGCCTCCAGCATGGAAAGGGTTAAAAGCTCATGGTTACATGTTTTGTTCCAAGTGAACTATGTTGGTGATCGATCCATAGCCATTGCAAAATAAAAAAGAAATACCCAATAAAAATCCTGTCACTGTATTCATGGATACTCTACAATCGATGTCTTAGCTGAGGGTAACGGGGGACATAAAATTGTGCAATATTTTAAATGTCTGAAATTTGTAAATTTATGCATTTATCTGCTTTAGGTATTTGTATTATGCTTGGCTTACTGTAGTGTATAAGCATGCTTGATATATGCAATTGTCAAGCACTTAGTGTGATAAAATGAATAAAATATTGCATACTGCTATGTATGTGAATATTTGTGGAGCAGCTGGTCTTTCTGGTTTTGTACATCTGTAAACATCTCTATGACGGCGAGTGAGCCACTTGTAGACTGGAGTCTTCACATGTTACAAAGCAAGCCATCCAGTCTGCCACTTGTCAAACCTAAACATTTCATCCAGGAATCGAAATTAACTTTAAAACTTACTAGTCTGAATAGTTATACAAATAACAAAAGACATGAATTTATACTAGTCCTTGGTATACCTTTAGCATTTCTGACGCGATGTTGATGGGATGCGCTGTCTGTAGAGTGGCACTATAGTTATCATCCTTGGTCTGTCAGTACCAGCCGGTGCTCACAGGTTTACTACTGCAACATTCAGCACTACGGATGTTGCGGGTTTCCTACTGCCATAAACTGACAAATCGTGATGTTAGTGAATACATTCAACATAGGTCCAACCCAATAGTGCACTGTGATGACAGCCCTGTTCATTATGCATGGACACTAGCCCATATTATCGAATATGGTTTAGTGTAGATGGAAACCCAGACCCTTGGTTTAGCAAAATCAATAGTATAGAAAGCAGACATACCAAAACCAGGCCCCGAGATTACTCAACTCAGAATTTTGTTCATAAAATGTCATGTGACGTCATAGCCGTTGAGTCTCGGGGTATGACGTCACATGACGTTTTATGAACAAAACTCTGAGTTGAGCATGAGATCGTACTCAAGAGAGTTTCATAACCTTGGGGCCAGGTCCAGATTCAGTTTCCAGTAAACCGCTTTCCATAATACTGTTTAAAGGTTAAACTCGCATTTTAGAGCTAAACCTGGCCCAGACCACGTTCTGGACGAGATGAAACTCCAAGAAAACACATGAAGATCATAATTCTGTTGAATGTTTTATTGCAGCCGTCCTGTGCATCCTGTTCATTCATCAACCAGTTTCAACACAAGATATGTCAACAAGACATGTACTAAAACATACCATGTGAATGTAATTAACATGCAGAAAATAGTGTCGCAGAAAAAAATACCAGAGTGGATTGAAAAGATTATTTTATAGTGGATAGTTAAAAATAAATGCGTAATGGTGACGGCAGTAATTTGTAGCATTACCTCCCTTTCATACGAGATAATTACGTAGATATTTTGCTGTTGAACACAAAGTAAAGGCATATGCAATGTACTAAATGATATTTTTAATGTTTACTTATACTAAATGCATATACATGTACCCTGTTGAGACATCAGACAGTTTAATTTGTTTACATCAATGAATATTTAACAAAAACATATTTGACATGATGGTTTTGCTGTGTTGACATGATGTATCATTTTATGTTAATGTAAAATAAACAATGGTTATATGATAGTTAAAGCTTGGTGTACTTGTATCAATTTAGAAGAAATAATATATAGAATTGCACTACAAAGCACTAAAAAAACCATCTATTCCTAAAATACAAATTGTTACGAATAAGGATGGAATGCAGGCAGGACATTTTACCAATTTTGATTAACTCTTGCCTGTTGGCATAAATATTCATACAAATTTGTATTGATGGATGATTTTTTACAGAGGTAAATAATTTGCAAATATTGTGTACAAATAATTATGTAATTTAAATGCAATCTGATAGTGATGCATCCATTAAGTGTATGTAAATACATGAAAGTATTTAATCTGCAATACATCCATAGTTAATGTGATAAAGGCATACTATCACAGATGGTTAACCTAGATAATTGTTAAACAAATTTCTATCTGTCACAAACTAATTATGTTTGATTTGTCCACCCAAAAATTGTTATTTACTAATGCACATTCCCCTACACTGGAGTGGATAGCTACCACAAATTTCATATTTTATATGAATTCAGGTTACGAAGCATTAATTATCTTGTATGTGATGCATTAACTGATTTATGAATGTGTAATTTTATATTTTAGTCGTACCACTGAGTTACTTCCCCTTGCACTAACATAATGACGCAAAAAGAAATAGGACCATATTCAGGTTGTTTACCATCAGCAATAACTGTCAAAGTCCTATATATTTGTGTTGGAATGGAATTTTGTCTACCATACAGCGGTGGAAATAAAAAGGTTTATAGAAATACAAACATGATTTCATGTATGTTAAGTGAATGTACTTTGGAGTTGTAGCTAAGAACTAGTCCAAAACAACCATAAATATCTGTGATATCGTGCCTTTAAAAATAACAAATTATTTTCAATTGGAATAATAAGTACATGTATCAGACTAGAGACAACTATTTACGACATTATTCCAAATGACAAGATTCAATACAGTTTTCCATAAAATATCTTTTAAGTGTTGATCATATTGCTTCATCATAAGTTTATGATAGTACCCCACGATACATAACATACATACACAGCAATAATTCCAGTATTTGTGAAAGACAAACATTCTCTTGATCAATCACACCAATACACGCAATGAACTATGAATCAGATTAATGTCATATCCAAGTTTGTATGTTAGTGATGATAGGCAGATGTATAAAACTGGATGATAAAGTAATGAACAGGGGTCACACATTCTACTAAATAATGTAAGATGTACCAAATGAAGAAAAAAATATGTATGATTCTACTAAATGTATGTTACATTCCTTTAGTATTAAAAATAATGTTGAAAAGAAATACAATGCAAATTGAAGGTATAAAAAAAAAAGAGAGAGAGACAACTTTTGTTACATGTGGATACAAATTCAACTCAAGAACTCATGATCACAACATATTTTAGACAAATGATCAGGGTTATTGTGTAAAAAAAGAAGCAGCTAAAATGTCATGACTATACTTCCCCTGTTTTAATTTACAATAGCTGACTAGCACTACATACGGTAAAGGTATCATAATAGTTACGAACAAGTGTAAAAGAAAGCATTTGACATAATAATGAAAATACACAGAAAAAACCCCAGCACTATCAATGTAAATAAAATGCAGGAGTATCGCTTTATCTGGTATTACTGATTAGGTTCAAAAGAATAAAATAATCCAGTGAAACATATATATTGAAAAGTGTTCTAAAAACACCAGTGATAATAACTTTTAAATATACTTGATAAATATTTCAGCACTTTCCAATATGTTATCCCTAGAGCCCAAGTTTTTTTAGGTTCGAAAAAATCATGCCGTTATAACCCTCACTGTGGGTCAAGGATGTAAATGAGTTTTAGTATTGTAACCCTTCTACAACGGGAGCAACCCTTATAATTACAAACTGGTCACCAGTGACCCATGAAGCTCGAGGGGGTTAACATTAACTGCAGTTTGTGACTGTTAAATAAAAACAAGATTACATGACAAATAAAATTGGACATCAAAATAAAGATAATTAAATAAAGATAAATATAGCTCTAGAACAGATTGTGTGGTACTGTAGACAGTATTGGTACGGTATATGTACATGAATATGTAAGCCTGCAATATGGTTGAATATATATATAATGATAAAACAATAGTACAATGGCCACTTTTTTGCATATGTTGTAATGAAAGACAAATAACCACGACAGGGTAGATCGATAGTTGGTGCTATTTATCTACATTTGGTTATTTTAACAAAATACTAGGTATGCGGTACATGCTGAACAATAGCGAACCAGTGCATCATTATTGCAAATCACTATTCAACATTCAAAACTAGAAATCTTGCCATATGGCAGTTGAGCATACCGGTAATATACTTTTAACAAGATTGTAAAATTTAAAAAATTATTATTGAGTCTTATTTCTTTTCTCGAGTATAGTTAATTTCTTTCAAAGATACAATGTCAGCAGAATCCAGTTTGATTAAATTCAGTAACAAAATAATTCTCTATCGTGGCCTTACAAAAGCCAATGTGAGGAATGAAATCGACATATTTAGAAAACAAATATCTATTGCTGTACTGGGCGAGTACCCATAACAGTTTTCCACGATTCCAGCACTTACACAATTACAATTAACATTTTTCTGGAATAATATAAAAAAAATATCAATCTCATTCCACAGAATCCCATTCCACGGAACGATCGTAGCACAACAACAGTCACAATGTATGTATTGCAACTCTCGTAACCACTTGGTAAAATACTGTATTTCAATAGCATAACCTGACATGAATATGGTATAAGAGTGTTAGGCTTGCTATTTGTGGTCAAATAAAGACAGTTCCATAATTAGATAAAAGAAGTGAAATGAAAAGAACAAAATACTAATAGTTTAAGCCAAATTTCTGAAACCTGATCAACATTTCTATAGAATTTAAAGGATAATGTATGCCAATAGAGTACTCACAACTTCATTATAATCATCATCAGTTGTTTTTTCGACAGTGGGCTAAACATGAATGTGATGGTTCAAGTGGTATGTATGATATCTGAGACATTTTTGGCAAAAGGAGCACATTTCAAAATTTGCGTAACATAAGTCATAAAATTTAAAAGGTTTGCTGTATCCTAATAATTTAGGATGGATAAGAAAATAATACTAAATTTGGTAAAAATGAACATATTTTACAATTGAATAATGATTGATGTTAACATTATAGGGCAGCACTTACATGGTTTTAATCATGAAACATCCTGCATGAATGGAAACAAAACTACAAACATTCACAAAGCTGTTCAGCACATAATCTATCAAGACAAATTATCCAAAAATAATGAATATTTACTCTTCTGAAACAAAGTTCACTACAAAAAAAACCCCACCAGTATGTGTGTACATTACCAACTAAAGATCATGAAAGTTAGTTCTTATAAACTTTGGTTTTGAGACATTAGTTTTGAGTCGGATCATAAAAGAAATGACTTGCAACTATACCGTAGTCGATTCAGAAATATTTTACGAGTGATTCACCCTGTTATAAGATATTCAGGATGGTCAGTAGAAAAAATATCACTCCAGTCTGAAGTCTAATAATGTCTTATTATAAATTATCATTGAAATTATTTCTTGAACACATAGTTAAAATAGCGATATTTCAACTTGTTATTTATGACAAAAGTAATTTGACAACTACTGTATGCCTAGTATAGAGCAGAACATTCAAAATTAGATTTCACATTCCTGTCATAAGATCACTTCCTCTATATGAAAAATTGATTGCATCAGTGTTTTATGTTGCGTGAATATTTCATTATAAAACAAAGACTATAAAACGTACCAAATGTGAGTAATGATACATGGATAAATATTTTATGAAGCTGTCAATCTAGGTCGAGATTCTATGTTCCATTATATTTGTGATATAATTTGTTACGTAAAATTAGTCATGAGTACATGTACCTCAAATTTGGTGAACACCTTGGGTGTAAAGAATAAAATAAGATGTCACCTAACATTAATTGCAAATATGATGGCAAGTATCTTAAAATAAAGATTACTAGTGATGTATAAGATTAGCACAAAATAACGCTCGAGTATAATGTTGAACAAAATATATCCCAGTTAACTGAGAAACTGAATATTATAAAAGTATAACTTGTCATGTATAAGATTAGCACAAAAACACTTGAGTATTATGTAGAACATAAATAATAGCAGTTAACTGAAAAAATGAATCGTAAAGTATATCTTGTGCTATAGATAAGAGTAGCAGATAAAAACATTGAGTATTATGTCAAACAAAATCTATTGCAGTTAACTGAGAAACTGAATAGTAGAGAGGCAATAAATCAGACATTTTAATTGCAAGCTTAACACAAGAATATATTAAATAAATATTCTATTATATTGTTGTGGTTACATAATTTGAATAAGTTGACATGTTGAAATTAATGGACCCAATGGTATATAGCTCACATGGTATGTAAACAAATGGACATTAATACCTTTGCGAGTTGTAAAATCATGATACACCAGTCAGTGAGTGGATGGACATCTATAACTTGAATAAAAGATGAACAAATCATATAGTTCACAAAATGTTTAGTCGTGAAAAATGAGATTTTATTACTGGGTTTTGATACAGATGTTGAATATTAAATACTTCAAATGACATCATAAGTTGGTGTATAACATGATACAAGATTAGTCTACTCGTTACCAGAACAAATTGGTGAGAAAAATTATCACCATACAATAATTAAATGTAGATTATTAAATTATTTTCAATATGGCCACCATATCAGCCATGTTTAAAAGAAAAACTTTTCAGCCTTCATTATGGCGACATTTGTATAGTTTTAATCTCATTAGCTCCATTGTTTTAGGATTGATCAAATGCTCAGTAATTTCCAAGATCAATTTGAAATAGACTTTTCATAATTACCAGCTTATGGTTCCAGTAGACTACGAACAATAATGATGTTGATGTATCACAATGGACAAGCAGGCCCTCGTATAAGTCGATTGTTCCTTTTGACCAAGTTAGTTACTAGCCATATCAGTCAGGAACTAAGTCGGTTACTGTCAGTCGGTTACTGTCACAGTCGCTAAGTAATGACACACTCAGTGGTAATATTGGCACATTGATCTCTCAACACATGACCTCATCCAACAGAGTAAATATAGTTAAAACATTAATTCCCTGTGATAAAAGGACTAGTGTGTTAGTCTTGAACTCAACTGAAAGGTGTTTTACTTGCCGAGTCTATTTCAGAATATTGATCGAACTGACCTATGAATTGATTGAATTATTGCTTTAGGTCGCAGTGGGAATATCTCACCCATAGGCGACAACCTTTGAACACCATTACGGTTCAAATCCAAGTAGACTGGATATTATTGGTCCATAGCATCCCTCTTTATAGTTTTCCTACTAATTGCGTAGTATCGGTTCCACATGAAGTGTGCAACATGCTACATGACCCAATATCAAAGCTAACTAATATCTCGAGCAAGTTCTGATAACATCCTACCAGAAAATGCTTCAAGAACTTTTCATATTCCAATGTTCATGGCTTCATTTGTGTTGGGCATTTGAGACTCGAGTCGAGTGCTCCATACACATATGCATTAGCAACAAAAATGTTTGAAAATAAAACAACAAGAACACATGCTGATGGCATGATTGACCAACCACTGAGGCAGGTTGGAATGCATAGCGCACTATTCAGTGACGTCACAACTCTTCTTGACCTCGCTCAATCAGGGAGTATGTTCAGTGTTGTGTTCTTGGCATTTGATTTAAAATTCACAGCCCTTGACT
Source organism: Lepetodrilus ovalis (assembly GCA_032361185.1). Classification (NCBI taxonomy): domain Eukaryota; kingdom Metazoa; phylum Mollusca; class Gastropoda; order Lepetellida; family Lepetodrilidae; genus Lepetodrilus; species Lepetodrilus ovalis. The sequence goes on along the minus strand of JAUTBQ010146859.1, from coordinate 1,524 downwards.
CGACACTCGTCCAAAACAGATACAGCCCATGGTTGTCATGAGACCCCTCTGAGCACTATGACATACTTGGTTGCATTGCAGGGAAAAAAAAGTATAATATCTACACAAGCTGCACACAAGCCTCATTTCAAATGATCAGTGAAAGGCAAAACTAGTAAAGTCTTCTCAGTAGATCACAGTTTACTTGTTCACAAACTCACTCTTTCTCTCTCTCTCTCTCGCTACCCATATCTGACGCTCAGACCAGGTTGATATGCTAATTGTGGGAGACATACTTTGGTGCTATGTATATACAGTACTTGGTCCTTCGCTATGAGTAGAAAGTGAGCACGCTGGTCTGGTTTCCTCTAAGCAGTAGTATAGGTGGCATGTCTCTAGTCAGCGTGTCTATCCATGCCATGTAAAGACCGGCGGAACACGTGCTCTTCCTCGGCATGGGCAGAGTCCTGTAACACAAACGGACAGCGTTAATCAGGAGTTTGCTTGGATGACCGTGACAACAAATGTCATACTGCATATTCAAGGTTTGTCGTACTTTTAGGACCAGATTTGAAATATTAATTTATTATATAAATTTTAGTATCTTAAAAATTGAATTAAATTAAATTACATGTATATCCACTTGCAGTTATTTTTACACTCAAATCATGTTTAATGTACTTACATAACTATCAAAGATGCATCTTTGGACTTCTCTTGCATCAACTCCCGTAAACGAATGTGACGATTCGTCTGCAATATGAGGAGAAAGGAAATGTAGGAGGAAAACATTACATATTTCTGATAGCATTTAAATAGTGTGAATGCATGAATGCAAGTGCACAACAACAACACACACATGTACACACATATATACATCTTTGATTATTATGGAAGAAAAAATGGATTAGGGTCAATTTCAGTATACGGCTAGTTGTTATAACGCTAGGGACACATCATGTTATAGAGGAAGCACTGTACTTTGATATTAATGAAAACTTAGATCATCCCAACCTCTCCAATATGTTTCTCCATTTATTTGAAGCTTCCTTATACTTCACATCCAAACTGATGCCCTATATTGATCAAGATTAAAAATTCACTCAAATGATTAATCCGTCCAGTGATAAACTTCATGTACATGGAATCGGACCAACCTTATCTTTGAGCAGAGTCATCTCCTCTTGACTGGTTTTCCAGGGAAACTTCTCTGCAGTTTCGCCAGCCTTTTCATTCAGAACCCAGTTACTGACGATGTTCTCAAACTCCATTTTACTGCATAGAAAATGTGCAAGCTTTGAAATAACGCTAGGTAAATATCCCAAAATAATTCTGAATAATATATACCAAAAGGACAAAAGAGTATATAAACACCCAAGAGATACATTAACGTTTGTCACTCGAAGAGAAACAAACGAAGATGCCTGGAAACAAAAAATGAATTTTTCACTTTTAAGCAAGAAAAATCTCATTTTTGCCCCTAAAATAGGTGTTACATTGATAATTAGCAATGAAAACATCATATACATACATAAATACATGAAT
>JAUTBQ010146848.1:0-14751 GCA_032361185.1 Lepetodrilus ovalis | reverse complement strand
GACGCATTCATGAACATGGTTATGCAGTCAAGCCTTATCACTGGTTACGTAGCATGTATTCATGTGCATGTTTGTACGAAAATGGCAGTATAAACTTCCATTGAGGTAATATGCAAACAACACATTTTAATGTCATGGTTGTATTATAATAAATAAAATACTAAACTTGCTCCCGTGTGATGCCATTTCTATTAAACTTGTGAATAGTTTTGGTATCAAACTCGCTTTTGCTCGTTAGATCCCAAAACTAGTCACTGGTTAAATAAAAATGGTATCACACGGAACCTCGTTTTGCATTCTCTATATATTACCTATGTTTCAGCCATATACAGCAGTATATTGCCTATGTTTCAGCCATATACAGCAGTATATTGCCTATGTTTCAGCCGTATACAGCAGTATATTGCCTATGTTTCAGCCGTATACAGCAGCAGTATGATCACTTGGAGGAGGAGTATCGAGTGGCAGCCATGGGAGCCATCAGACGCACCAATCAGATCAAGAGGGTGAGTTACTTCCCTTGTCTCGTATGTACCCAAGCATCTACTGTGACGCCCATGATGTTTTTACAACTACAGCCTCATTAATTAATGAGTATAGTTATTGTAATAACGTCTATATTGTTGATCCCTGTATGTGACTGAACATCTGGCAATGACATCACATTGCAGCAATGACATCACATTGCAGCAATGACATCACATTGTAACACTAAACCAATGACATTGAATATTGTGCAATACTGATGTTCAATGCTCCATATATGTCATATTCATGATTCACTGTATTGACATCACACTTAACTAATGTCATTCAATGCCCCATCTGATGTCATATTCATGATTTGCTGTATTGACATCAAACTGCTCCAATGTCATTTACTGTCCCATGTGATGTCATATTCATGATTCACTGTATTGACATCACACTTCACTAACTTCACTAAGTGCAATACTACATTTAATATTGCATGTGATGTCAAACAGATTATGACATGCATCAGCCACACTATGATAGAAAATGGCTGATACATTTCATCCTTAACCTAACATTAGTTTGAATTAGTAGTAAAACTGCATGCCTTCTTTTCTTGTAAGACATTTAATTCATGAGGTATGCAAACTATTTTGGGCAGCTACCCTTTAACTCATAATGCTATCATTAATAAATACCTCTTAGTCTGTCTAAAGTGAGGTAATTATGTGCATCCTTTGTACATTTTCCAGTCCATTAACTGTAATAATGACAACATAAAACTAAATTAGCTTGAGGAATTCATAAAGGATTGTGTAGGACCGATGAAAATTTCATTGTATTTCTGAAATGAATGCAGTCAACCAGTAGATGATTAATGTTTAACTTTCAGTGTTAATCTGTTCTATACGCACTATTTGACAAGGTAATCATTGCTGTGTTGTTGTATAGTAATACCACCCATAGTGAAGTATACACACCTTGAGCTTATTATTGGTTCCCACTTACCTTCATATCTATATTATTATAATTGCATGTACCTGTACTGGCAAAGGACATAATAGGAACATGCACGCCCACAGAAGTGATTGTCCCATCAGGTGTGCTACCTGTATTGTATCTGAAGGGTCATTGTCTCGCTCCTCTAATAGCTCATTAGTTGGTCTGCTTCAGAGATTTTCTTTGGCAAAGGCTTTCATGAATATCTTTGAATCATTGTGTGACAGGTCTGCCACTCTCGGTATACAATGACGGCATACAGTGCATGAGTCACACCTAACTAGCGAGTTGGGGGTTGTTATGAACAGGTAAATCAGTGTTGAAGTTTACATGGAAATACATTCTCAGGATTGTCTCCCTTGTACTGAATGGGTTCTGACATTCACACAGGATATGTTTGAAGTTCACTTCAGCTGTGTACCATGCACTTGCTGTTCCACTTGATGTGTATGCCTGCAAATTGATGAGAATAGTCATATGTACACTTGTGTTAGTAATTATACCTTACTCATGTTGGAATATAATCTAGTCCAGCACAACATGCTACAGCTTCTCAGTAGGCAACCCTTTCATGATTAGAAGCATATTGCAGCCATGTCCGCCTATGGGTGAGATAGACCCGCTGTGACATAAAGCAATAATTCAATCAAAATCAAAACCTTATTTAGATATCAGTCGTGTCCATATTCAGATACCAGTTATATCCTATTCAGATCTCGATACTATTCTTGTCCTTAGTTTTTAGATTCTTTTTCCCCACACAATTATGTCATTAGTCAGATACCAATTATGTCCTAACTACTTATATAACTTGGATGTCAATTGATCATATGGTACTTAGATACCAATGATATCCTTTTCAGAAAAGAATTACTTATATCCTTATTCAGGCACCATTTATATCCTCACTCAGTTCCCAACCATTCCCAAACACAGATACCAATCATGTCCTTAGTCGACCACCAATCATGTTGTAACCAATCATGCCTTATAATTACTCAAACAGCAATCAAGTCCTTACTCAAACACCAATATTGTTATTCAGAAACCAGCCATTTACTGTTAATGCTCAGATATTAATCATGTTCTTAGTAGAGAATCTATTACCTCAGATGCTCTAACTGCTGACATAACTAATGTGCAATATCCTGAATAGTTCTTAATACAAGAGGGATAGGGGAGGGGGGTATTCGCTTTGATGAATATTTGCAGGCGGTGCATCCTTCTCCAATATCATCCCCTGGAGTCTTGTCGTTAATCAGCTTTCTTTACCGAATCAAAAAATAAAAACCCTGGCTAATCCTACTCTCCCCTGGAGATGGGCCTGAAAGGACTTCCACAGGAGTCTGTCAATCAATGGATAGTTGATGTCAGGAAGCAGAAAGACAATGGGGGGTGGGGGGATCTTGGGGAGTGTAGAGAGAATGGCATGATGTAGCACTACAAGACATAATATTGGATGGGGAGTGTAAAGATAGTGGCATAGTGTAGCACTAAGACATGGGAGAGGTGGGGTGGATTCTGTGTAGAGAATGGCACTCATGGCATTCGTTCTTACTCTACAGAGCCTGCAAGTCCTCTAGTTCAGAAGACCTTGTACACAATTCCTGCCCAACCATTATTTGATTGTCCAGTCTGACTGTAATTAATTCTGTCAACAGTGGAATGAATTCAGACATGGCTTGGTCTACTGTATGTTTATAGTCGGTCACATTCGGTAAATATTCTGGCAAACTTGACTCTGGTAAATTTGGGGTTTCTAAGTGATGGCAGGTGTCTTCTGGTGATGATGGTGTTCATTTAAGAACAACGAACAATAATGAAACTGTAAAGTTTGGTGCACGCCTTACACATTCATGTAATATAGCCATGAGGTAACAAATTAACCAACTGAATAGGAAACATTATCCACGTCATGGAAACTTTATACATAAAATTAACACATGATTTCAGCATAATATTATAATGGTATATTAAAATATCTAATTGCAATTGAATTATTATATGAATATGAAAGTATAGATAACATACTACATGAAATTTGCTATTCAATGTAATTCTTGTATCGATTAACATTTCACGTCATATGCTAGAATTAATAATTGCAGTCATATGCATCACTTTCACTTAATAAGATGTGTCCAATGTTTCTCTCAGTACATTAAGGTGTGTGTACACTTGAACAACATTGCGTTAATGGCAATCCATAATAATGTCTCCAAGTGTTTAATTGTTTGCCAATTTAAATATACATGAGACAGTCCCCAGAAAAGCCAGTACTATCGATGTATTTGTCTTCTCACATAGTGATACCAATTCGGAACCCACGGCGGTCAAACTTACAAGTGATTGCCTACACTAATGTCATTTGACTGTGAGGCTGATGTGGTCAGGAACATAAAATCAGCAAGCCCTCTCCTTACTGGTCCATTCCTCCACAAAATAAACAATTATTTCATGTTATAAACCAGCTTGACACACTTTAATGTCAAATGTTGACACGCAGGGCTTCTAAGTGGAGGTAATGGTGATGTTTGCTAGAGGGACAGAGGTCTACACAGATATTGATCCGTGGCAAAGTTGACAGTTTCTACCTTACAGTGTTCTACTAATAGACATTCATGTGCTATTGACATTGGATCAGTTTGGCGCTGGAATGATGAATGTATTTAGACCAATGGAACAGTAGAAATAATGAATAATGTAATTGTATGCATTGCGTGTTGCACGTGCCATGGTGTTGCACTGTATGGTGATACTTTTGTCTGTAGTGTCTTGGGCATGTGATGCATAGTGGTTTGAACATTCATATGTATGTTGTTATTTAATACTAGTCATTAGAAAAAAAATTAAAAGCACATTTTGAAGTTTTTTGAAAGTTTGGATTTATTGAAGTTAGCTAATTACATGACTTAATGAAAATAATTTCTAAATATCTTATTGCTGAAACATTTCTTGTTCGTTGCTAACATAAAGAGCATTTGCAGTTATTTTATATGTCTATTTTAAAAGATTAGCAATCAACTTTCAAAATGAAATGCCTTGAAAATCTACTTATTGTACAAGGAAGTAGTGCTTTTTGTGTGTGATTCTATTTTTTTTTTTTTCATTTTAATAGAATCAAATTACATACATTCTCATCATGTACATGGACTACAATTTGCCATTTTCCCCATCTGGTAGAGCTCCACAAATGAAGCAAATCAATTTAAATCCAATTTGAAAGGATGCCAAACACTTGAAGACATGTTGGCATTGGCGATCCATCTAGACATCTCAGCAGAACAAAGGAATGGAGGCAGTAGATTAATTTAGTGCCGACTACTTGATATGGGGTCTGTAGCAGAGGTATTGGGCCTGTGGGTGGCAAGCTGGAGATTCAGAGCATCCGATTGATTGATAGATTACGAGAAAATAGCCCCCAGTGTCGGTCCTCATCCTCACGAAACAGAAGAGTTGGACCTGCTGTGTTGGTGCTGCCGATTGAAATGATCAATTTGTGAAAAATGTGATGTCATAAAACCAACTCTGGCTTAGTGTGGACAGGATATTAGATGACTGAAGAGAAAAATTTAATTCTCCAATTAGCTTTGTATCTAAAAAAAACAACAGTTTCATCAAGTATCATTTAAAAAAATTGATGGTTTTATCGATGGGTAGCTTTTCAAAACATGTTAGTTTTCAATGGGTAGCTTTTCAAAACATGATAGTTTTCAATCAATGTTGTACAAACCTATTCTATAGAAATATTTTTGCAATGATTTTCTACTAGATGTTGTTTACAGCATTTCATATTCAATTAACTGTTAGTAATTTTATCAATAAAATTCTTTAGTTGTACAGTGTCCCCTCGATATAACACTGTTTGATACAGAGTGGATTCGGATATAAGGCTGGGTCAGATGTGGATCCCATTTCAAATTGTTTTTATTTACCTGCACTATTATATAAGGCTGGTACTATAAGGCTGGGGGAATGCCATGGACCCCAAATTCAGCGTTATATCGAGGGGACACTGTACATGTAATAATAAAATAATAACAATAACAATAATAACAATAATAATAATAGTAATAATAATAAAATATAGATTTATAAAGAGCTATTTCCAGGTAGACCATTTGCTCTTGATAGAGATATAGATCTTCCTTTTTGAAAGCAGTCAGTCCTCGAGATAAAAACAATTATTTTTTAAATATAATTTCATGCTCAACTAAAGGTTTTCTTTATAAATCGCCATATAAAATTTTAACTTGGGCTTTTCATAATCTCAGGGCTGGATCAGAAAATAGTAGGTTTATAGTATGATATGATTATATTTTCATGCAAATACATGTACACACTGTCACACCCAGTAAGGTTATGATGACCCATATTAAAAATGGACAAAACACTACCGAAAAACAAACATTCAGCTGTGCATGGCCTTCACACAGCAGTACATTTAGTAGTGTTATAATAGTGTATGACGTACTAAAGAAACACACAGCCATTAAAGAGCCGTTTCGAACATTTATTTTCAAGCCGTCAGTCAAGTTTGCAAGCGTGTTCTTTCATCGATGACACTCGCCTTTGTCAGTTTCATGCTTCGTACATTTACATACATACATTCATACAAATATACATCCATGCAACACATCCTGGTTTGTGTCAGTTGCGTGGCAGTTGCCGCAACCAGTTCTTTGCTTATTCTCGACTCTCGAGAGCTCGAAGATCGCTAAATCTGCATATGCCGTCATCACAGCGAGGTGTCGTGGATTAAATCTCACAGTTGTGAAGTACTGGTGTTATGTGAGCAACGGTTTGAAAAACGGCATTGGATTAATTTTCTTCACGGTTTATGGTAGAAGTTGGACTTTCTTGGTGGAAATGGATTGAAAAGATTGGATAAGAACACACAAGAAAAGTGTAACATCACACAACCAATAATGGAATTAACCTCAAAGAAAATTAATTAATATATTCTTGACACTAGGAAAGATATCCAGATTTTCAAGAAATCGAAGAATTTCTAATAATTTTTATTCGAACAGTCAGTTGATGGTTATATTAACGGCTGGTTTGTCAGCTACCGTATCTTTGTGTACATCTTGGAAGAAAGAATCATCATAATTTCTGGAGTGTGAACATTTGTCAATATCACCAGGAGAGCAAAATGTTTTCTCCTTTAAGTAGCCATCCGGAGTTAAATCTCAAAATCCGTCCAAAACATATGGAGGTAAGCATGTGTACTTGTCATTAATACCTCGAGATTATCTTTATCTCTTTATGCAACTTTCTATGAATTCCATAACATGATAATAATTGCACATTTTCACATAATGTAGCATGTGTTATCAAATATTCATAATGGACTCTACCAGAGGGTTTACCCCCTTTGGCTAAGTCAGGAGAATGTTGACACTCACGACTGGGTTCGAATCTCATGAGTGACATGGTCCTGTAGCAAATGGCTCCCGAACACAGACTCGAGATGTTTCTCGCAGATCTTCCAGAATAATCTGGCTTAAAAATACCAATCTGACACTGTGACAATAATGGTACTGTCAGTACTATGCCGTAATGGTAATGATACAATGAGTACTGATGCCAGACCATTAATGTGACAATAGTGGTACTGTAAATTCCAGACTGTAAGCAAAATGGTACAATGAATACCAGACCATGAATATGATGATAATGGTATTGTAAGTACCCTATTACGTCCATGACAAAAATGGTACTACTGTACATGTATGGTACGACTGAGATTGTGACATTGTTACACAGTAGGTACCAGACGGAGATTGTGATGATGTGACACAATGGGTACCATATTGTGACATTGTGACACAGTGGGTACCAGACCAAGACTGACATTGTGACATAGTGAGTGCCAGACAGAGACTGTGACATTGTGACACAGTGGGTACCAGACTGTAACATTGTGACATACTGGATGCCAGACTATGACATTGTGACATACGGTAGTGTGGTGCCAGACTGAGATTGTGACACCATGACACAGTGGGTACCAGACCTATTGTGACATTATGACACATTGGTTACCAGATTTTGACATTATGACACACTGGATACCAGACTGTGACATTGCGACATACTGGATGCCAGACCGAGACTGTGACATTGTGACACAGTGGGTACCAGACTGTAACATTGTGACATACTGGATGTCAGACTGTGTCATTGTGACATAGTGTGGTGCCAGACTGAGATTGTGACATTGTGACACAGTGGGTACCAGACCTATTGTGACATTATGACACATTGGGTACCAGATTTTGACATTGTGACACACTGGATACCAGACTGTGACATTGCGACATACTGGATGCCAGACCGAGACTGTGACACAGTGAGAAGCAGACTGTGACATTGTGACACAGTGAGTAGCAGACTGACATTGGGTAACAGCCCCTGACAGTGCAACTCAAAGATGCTGTATTAGTGTCAGTAACTTTCTGATCTCAGATAACTAAAACTGCCATTGTATACATCTCTGTTTAACAAATAAAGCATGCCTTTTGCAAGCTATATTGTAATGGAACATGATTTTGCCCTCAACTAGTATAGCCACATTAACATTACAGAACATTTATTTATTATTTAACATATAGTTTATATATCCACAGGGACTAGGATATGGTTATTTGAATCACTTTGAAATTTCAATTCAGAATAATGGTTGAAAAAATGGTTGTTTAAGTATTGTTGTCACACTTCACTGATGTAATTGCTCGTATGACATACAATCAGGTTCTATTACACAATGTAGAAGATAAGCCGCACCTTTGCTAATTAAAAAGAAGATAAAATTGAAAAGGAAAGGAAAAAATGTAATATAGCTTTATGTACATGATTTACATACAAACTGAATATGATTTTGAAATGCTATAGAAATGCCACGATACGTCTACCTCGTGATATAATACGTATTGTAATACGAGGGACATGATACAATACGTATCGCGATATTAGTTTTAATAAAACTGTGGAAATGCTATATTAAATGGAAAGTTGTGAGTGTTATTTATTTTTATTTTCAGTACAAATCATGAAGAAGCAATATGAAAATTTGAATTCTTTTATGAATAAATAACACGCTTGGTGAATAAAACATAATAAGTAGAAATACTGAAATAGAAATTAAGTAACAACAGCCCTACAACTAGGATGTTTGTTTCTAGGCGACATGATTTCAAAAGACTAATCCATGTGTATATGGATTTAGTACTTTTTTTTAACTAAAAGTCTAAAAGCATCAATGTGAACATGTACTTTTAAATCGCAACCTACTATACAATAATAAATTGACTTACGAAGAGTGAATTGAGTATAGAAATGTTAGAATTGTCTACACAAGTATATTAGGCAACAAGTTACATTTTCGGCATGTCCCACTGCTTTTCGATATTTTCATATTTTATGTATTTTTCATCTTGCGATATTTAATATTTTAAGATTGCAACATATTTCTGTTTACAGGCGGTGCACTACCTACAGTACGGACACACGTGGAAGCCGATTCGTCGAGCTCACCGTCGCCAGCTCCGTCTGATGGCCAGTTCTCAGTACCAGAAAGGGGAAGTAATTCTCCGGAACCTTGCCCACGAGCTCCTGTCAGGCCATGAGTGTAACGCATTCAAGCAGGCTCTGCAGCATTTCAGGATTTCCAAGTCCATTCCGACTCTTTGCACCCAGTTGAAACCCGTGATCAACAGTACAGAGAAACTTATACTCCTCCTGGAGTTGAGCGGGCATCTGCCGCTCCAACTCCAGCGAGACTTCCACAAGCTGTGCAGCCTCCAGTTCTCAACGTACGAGTCCTTCTTGAAGTACTTCAACACTGGGAACCCGCTCAGCGACGACCCGAAGGTCATCGCCAAGGACAGCTCGGGTCACATCCAGGTTGTTTCCACGGGGATGGTGAAGAGTATGATGCGAGTGCCGTATTACGAGACCAACGGAACCGACGGGTTGTCGTTGCCTGGGACGAGTATCACCAGTGGGATATACAGCGAGGGCGACGAACAATCGAGGAACGGAACTGTGGGAAAGGACGAGAGAGAGGCTCTGGTGTCTTCTCTGTCCCGTGTGAATCTTTCGCACGTGACTCCAATGCACGTGACCTCCATGGACGTATCAGCACCGTCACCATCTCCTCCTCAATCTCCCGCCCATGTGACATCACCGCAGAGAGCCTCGGTAAAATCTCCCCCTCACTCCCCGACTCGTGTGACATCACCGCAGAGGGCCTCGGTAAAATCTCCTCCTCTGGGAGGTTCCAGAAAGTTTGAAGGTCACATCAAACGGACAATGAACCAATCAAATTTCAACCTGAAAGGAAAGTCGCCCAGACCGGAGGTAGAGGCGAATTCGACCAAGAACCAGGTGTTGCTGAACAGACGAAGTGATGGCAGCCTCGGTGTGGGAATCAAGGGAGGTAAGGAGTATGGAACTCCCATCGTGGTATACCTGGTGGAACCCAAGAGTCAGGCGGAACAACAGGTGGGTGGCTTCTGGAAGGTGACAAGGTACTTCTTTAATTAATCTACACATTGGTACCTTCTGTTGGGACATACTGTAGGTGTCGTGGAACATGTAAATACAGTGTCCCCTCGATATAACGCCAACGTTGGGGTCAATGACATACCCCCCACATTATACAGTGTCCCCTCGATATAACACGGTTAGATACACAGCAGATTCGGATATAAGGCGGGGTCAGACGTGGATCCCATTTTTCCTTTTGTTATTTACCTGTACTATCGTATAAGGCGGGTACTATAAGGTGGGGTATGTCATGAACCCCAACTTCAGTGCTATATCAAGGGAACACTGTAGTATCCGCCTTATACAACATTACAGGGAAATAACGAAATAAAAAATGGGATCCACGTCTGACCCCACATTATATCTGAATCCACAGTGCATCAGACAATGTTATATTGGGAGGGCACTGTACTAGGTTCCTTGGCTACTCAAGGGGATGGTGCATTGATAAATTATCTTGCATTTTACCAAAAAATATATATTGCGGTTTAGAGCCACTTCATCGCGTCAGAAAGGTAACTTTTACAAACATTGATGCTGAGTTTAGAGCCTCTTTCAAGGTTCTTTTACTTATGCTCAAACTTGTCAGTTTATGGCAGGAGGAAACCTGCAACATCCATAACACTGAATGTTGCAGTAAACCTGCGAGTACAGGCTGGTACTGACAAACCAACTGTAGGTGGACTAGAACATGGCTAGGCTCCTATAGAACACTTGTTGTATTGTCAGTTGAACCCCAGAAAGGGGTGCGTATTATACACTGAGTAGGTATTTTCCTAGATTTTTTTCCTGAGAAGGGGGTGCGTATTATACATGGCAGCGTATTATACATGGTAGCGTATTATACATGGTAGCGTATTATACACGGGAAAATACGGTACTCAGGAAGATGGTGCTTTGATGAATTATCTTGCATTTTATTATAATATTTTTTTAACCCCGTCCCTGCTTGATTATGCACAAACACAGCTCTTTTTGGGGCATCTCCGGTTGCCTGCAGCAGGGAGAGGGTTAATTGTGCTGTAGCGCCGCTTCATCATGTCAGAAAGGTAACTTTCACAAACACTGATGCTGGGCTCCAGGGATCCAAACTAAATGTAGACATGCTCACTCATCCTGTACATTGTCTTGCAGGGGCTGAAGGTAGGGGATATAATACTGGAGGTGAACGGAACCGACTTTCGTCAGCTCACCCATGCTGAAGCCGTCACGCTGATGAGGAATGCCTGGAATCTCATCATAGAGACGGAATCGGTACAGAAATATTATGGTAAGTCATCAGAAGTTACAATAAATATGGTTATAATTTATTTGTATTTGTGTGTTTGTCTATTTATTTATTTATAATCTACAAATATATTTATTTATTTAAAATTTACAATCTATTAATTAAAAAATTTGTTTTTAATTATTTTCATTTAATTATTATTTATTAAATTTTATTATATTTCCATATACTGTATTATTTTCTTATTTTTATTTATATTAATTAATTTTATTGATATTTATTTAAATGTACCTGTATTTAATATTATCATTTTTCTTTTAATGAATTTTAATTTAAGATGCTTAAATGTTTAAGATTTAATTTCATAAGACAAAGTTGCCTTCAACAGGAAAAGTGCCACTCTGTAGATGTTTTAAATACCATTTTCTTTTACCAAATTTATCCACCTCATAGGAAATTAATAACAAAAAAAGGCTAGACGCTCTGCATAATATCCCACATGAAAACCTTGCATACCTGTGTACTGAATTTCACGCACTGATTTTCTTGTACTGTATATTGAGGCTTCTCATTTTTCTTGCCCTCTCTTTCTAAGGGTGTTTCAGACCTCATTTTTTTTTTATACACACCCTCCCAAAGTGACATTGTCTGTGTAGTGTTACATGTATAAGACATATATTTGTACATGGGGCAAATAGAAATGTATTTCACAGCATATGTTGGCAGGCGTGTGACTAGATCACAATCTAAATATCTCCTTGTGTTTACTCAGTTGTGAATGAAAACATCTGTTGTCCTGTTTCATTGAAATAAGTTTGAAAAGAAAGTTTGAAAACAACCTACAATTGATGACTATGCATTGCCTTAGCTGGCCATAAATAAAATTCACTCGTATTTGCATTGATTTAGGGTTTAGGCAAGGATGTGTTCTATGTCCTATCTCATTATCATTGATTATTAAATAATTTGTGATTGTCTAAAAAAGACCACTTGAATGTGTCAGATATTGCATCTTGGTTTATTCAATATTAATATGTAATAATATATAATAGATTTTGTTGTCTAAAAATATTTGGATGTCCCACACATTGTATTGTATTTTTGCTAAATATTCAGTACAGTTCCCACTTGATATAACATGGTCCGATGCACTGCAGATTCGGATATAACACGGGGTCGCATCCCATTTCTATTTTAATTATTTCCCTGTAATATAGTATAAGGCAGGTACTATGATGCGTGGGGTATGTCATGGATCCCAACTTCAGCATTATATCGAGGGGACACTCTTCCAAAAACATTTCTTGAACATATCACAAATTTTACATGTATATTGCTAGACTGGTATCATTAATTGCAAGATTCCCATAAGCTAAAAGTTGCATTATCTTTAACCCTCTCCCTGCTGCACACTACTGTAATATTGAGTTTCTAAATCTCTTATACATATACATAGAAAATTAGCCATGAACACTTCTTGTACAATATCGATATAGACAATGAACTGGTGTTAAATCAGATATTTCAAATTTTTTATTTTATTTTTTACAAATCTGTTTAATTGTACTCTTACAATTGGGAACTCTTGCTTGTTACTAAGCCAATTGGGAACAGAATTATTTTCATACATCTTACTTAATCTCTTTCAAAAATAATCATACAAGTTTGGGTACTACCCAAAAAGAAAATTGATATTTTTTTTATTATTCAGAAGCGAACTGCAATGTACATGTACTTAGATTTTGAAGTGAATATATACTATATACTAAATAGCCATTTTGGACATTTTTATTTAGCTTATACTATTTTAGCAATGAAGAATTTCCAAACATATACAGGCTTCATGTATTCTTTAAGCATTTGAAGTACATTAGAACAAGAATGGCACCATATTCCTCAAGCTAAATCCCAATATTTGATAGAATCCTTTTCTACCAAATATCTGCTGGCCTTATTTTATTGAGTATATCTGAATGATGACGTATTGAATGCATTTGAATGACTGATGATATGGTGGGCTATAGCATTTCATAAATATTTATACACTCTATTGAAATAGCAACCATGAGTATGAAAAGCATATGAATATGACAACATTACATACAATAATACATAAGAACATACACTCTGGATAAGTCTACTTTGAACCATAGCCACGAGTACATGAACAAGATTGTGACGACCCTTATGTTTTATTATACGTAGAAAGTACGTACATGTACTGTAAGTACCGTAATTACTCTAATAATTCAAAACCTGTAATAATTCGAACACCTAAATATTTTACATTTTTTTCACACCCTAAAAATATGAACATGAACTAAAATGTTCATTTTCTAAATATGTATTTGTAATTTTTTAAAATGTGTAATTTTTATTATTTTTAAATCCTTTATTTATTTACCATTTCAATTACAACCATATTTTATACTTTAATTTGCTTGTCCCTAATTATAATTCGAACAGCTACAAATTTAATTAGTTCAACTTATTAGAGTAATTACGGTACAATACCGGTAAGTATATTGCATACTACATGCAGCATACAAAAGCAAATCCAGCGTCAATTCAAGGGTCGCGATTTTAATTCAAATGGTTCGTGTCCTTGGTAGGAAATAGAGCATAGTCTGATCTTTTCATACCAGTTTTGCAAGATATCTTTTGTATAGATTTGCCTGGGGATACCGGGTAGTTTATCAAAGGGACTACAAGATGTATCCTCGTGTAATGTGGGGTATGTAATATGACGTGGATGAATTCAAGAGATAAAAGTGTAATAATATACCTGGTCAATACACCGAAGGGCATTTGGGGCTATAATAAAAGGGATGACGCGATATCATTAGTAGATTAAGTCCCTTTGCACCAGGATAAAGTTGAGTTCTTGGTACACATATTGTTAATTATTCAAACCAAATTGACAGCGAGTTTACATATAAAACAACCTCAAATATAAATGAAATCGTTCAAATTCAATGACAAAAAAAATGTCTTCTTTAGTGATGACAAGCATTCAAAATAGAACTACAAAACTGGCTCTTATCAAAATCTGCCCACACATTCAGATAGTATTAGCCGCCCTACAAGATGGATGCTAATTGTGCTTTTGTATATTAGTCAGCGTTAGAATTGCAAATTTGTGATATTACGTGTTCTTTAAGAACCCACCCACCTTTCAGTGAGCAAATTACAGGCTTTAAGTAAAGAAAGGATGAAAGAGAACACACTGTAGGACATTGTATACTCACAAGCCCATCCAGGATATATCTTTTAAAAAAATATTTTAATTGGGGTTTAGAACTGCTTTCAAGATGCTTTCACTTATATCACAACTTGTAAGTTTAGGGCAGGAGCAAATGGGCAACATCTGTAGCAAGCTCTGGCTGGTACTGATGGCCCAAGGATGATCACCTACCCATGAAATGTAATACAGTGCCCCCTCGATATAAGGCTGTTCGATACAGAGCGGATTCGGATATAAGGCTGGGTCAGATGTG